>RJWH01000642.1:434662-647679 GCA_004363575.1 Solenodon paradoxus | reverse complement strand
GGGGGGGGTGGGTGTGTGGGTATGTGTGTGTGCACACGCATGCCCTGGTAGAATACCTCTTGGGTCAATTGCTTCCAAGGAGTGCAGACCACATAACCCTGGGTCCAGGGGGAAATAATCAATGTGAACTGAATAAAAATAAAATGCTTTCTCTCTTCCTGCCTATCTAATCACCTTTTTAAAAAAGCTCCATTCTAAAAATACTTAAGTTTAGTTCAACATTTATCCACAGAGTCTAAAACAGTACCACAGCACATGTTCCAATAATTATAAACAAATCAATAGTCATACTAAAGATATTGCAGATTCTATCAAATGGTAAGACTATTATTTTTGGGTTATGCATCCTACTATGCTACTTCACAGAGTGGGTAATCTAGATCCACAATGATTATCTACTATAGCTGAACTCATTTGTTCCTATTAAAAATCAATTATCAAAAGGAAGAACTTACTGGTGTGAGCTGTTGAGAATTTAACAGCTGCTGAAATTGCTGTTGATGAAGAAATATTTGTCTTTGCTGGTCAGAAAGTAATCCTAGTCCTGAGGCACTGAAAAATGATTAAAATTCTTACTTTCTACTATATGCCTTTAACATTTTTAAATGTAAAATGAAAGACAACTTTCAATTTGATGTTTAGCAAGATAACAAGAAGTTTACAATCATTAACACTTTTTAAAAACAATTATCTGCAAAATTCTTCAGTGTGTGTGCATGTGTATATACAGCTAAACAAGACTTCGTTGTCAAGAAACATTTTGCTTCCCTTTTTATTGTATGCCAACAGACACTAAGTTATATTTTATAAAATAAAAACTGACATGTTTATAATGTGCACATGCAGTAATTTATTTTTAATCATTCGAGGATAATTTAGCTCACACTACATAACACATACTTAAAACAAAGAAAGAGTCCGAACGTACTGCTAACTGACTTGACCTAACCTTTTTTAAAGTTCCCAATGGTCAGTAAAAGTAAGTACCAATGAAAAGAGAGCCAAAAGAAAGCTTGCTAATACCACTGCAGATTCATTTAAAATGATTTATTCCTCAGAAGTATATTTAATAACAACATGACTTTAGTCTATTTTGAACAAACATTCAAATGAAATTCTAGTACAATGAAACAGTGAGTCAGTCTCACTCTCTGGAAATTCAAGATAAATATTGGACTTTAATCCTATATTAGAGTCTTTGATTTATAAAGCTAAACAATATTACACAGATAAATTTTAAAAAACTAATATTCATATGTGATCTTAATTACAATGTTAATTTTCTTCAGAATTTATAATACATAAAGGCAATATATAAGGGACAAGAAAACTTAGCACTTAAAAATAGGTATCACAGATCAAGATGGAAAACTTCAGCACAGAACATATTTAATGCTTTCCTACTAAAAGTGATTTAATTTTGTTTTAATCTGAATAACTTAAGTTTCAAAAATAAATGATTCTTGGTATAATATACTTAGTTTAAAAATTTGGTGGATTTTTTTTCCCTTAAAGTGCATCTACAAGGAAAATACTAAAAATTGCAATCTAAAGTGTGATCAACACTGCTACCATGTTGTACTAAAAAACCCAAAGTATATTTAAACAAGTTTCTTACCTATTCGTCAGTGTAGCTGGCATTGGATGTGTTGCATTAGGTGGTACACTTGTGTGGGTGAGGGGGGTTGGGTTCTGGGATATTGTGACAGGGGTCTGAATAACCCCATTTAAAGCTCCTACAATGCCATTAATTGCCAGTTGGTTACCTGGCAAAGCTCCAATTATTCCACCCACTCCAGGCACAGCAGGAATGGTGGATGTTACAGTCTGCATTCCACTAGCCACTGCCCCCACTGGCACACCATTGACCTGCTGAACTCCACTAACGCCTGAGCCCTGCTGAGCTGGACTTTGCCCAGCAGGAGGTGGAGTAGAAAGAGCTGAGGAGCTGCTGGTGCTTTGTCCACTGGAGGTTAAATCCTAATGTAAAAAAAAAAAAGAGAAACCTATCAAGAACACAACAAAACTGTTTAATAAAAAACTGTTTAAGTATTTTTAAACCATTTAATGTAATATACTATTGTTCTTAAGAAAAACACACAAATAAAACTAACCACACCAAGATTACCTGATTTAATACAGGAAGAGAATTGTCAGGTAAAAAGCTGTTTCCTAGATGAGGGCTCTTACTGCTATTCATGGAATCGGTAGTAGGAGCTAAAAAAGAGACAAAAAGAAACCTATTTATCCCGGTAAATCATATTATGTATAAGACTGAAAGTTTATCTGAAGCCTACATTAAAACAATTTAAATAGGAATGCCAGTTTAAATAGAAAAATCTGTATCTCTACTGAATGCCATGGCTTTAAATTAATAAAGGCATCACTACACATTTAAATAAATATATTTTATCAGTAAATAATATACAAGAGTAAATTCAAGTGGATCACTTAACAGGATTGTTGATGCTTTTGAAAATAACATTCCTATTCTACATCTTCATGTAACTAGAGACCAATTTTATTAATTATTATGAAAAATTTATTCAAGTCTATCCTACTTTCCTTAGATATACAATAAATATTTTCATACTTACCTGTCTGTGCTGAAAATGTATGCATTTGATGAGAGGGACTAGGATTTGTTGTTATTGTTGGAAAAGGCACTGAGAGCTGTGCATTCAGTAGCTGAAGGCGTTCCTTTTTGGCAGTCAAGTTTTTAATCTGTTCCTCTAATCTTCGATTTTCAACTTGAAGTTGGTGTAATGACTTCAGCATTCCTAAAACTAGCAAACATTGGATGGTTTTTAATAAACTTAAGTTCATATATAGGACTCAGTATTTTACTAAGGTGTAAAGAACTTTAGAAATGTTAAAATAGAAATTCTATAAAGCATTTCTAAATGACTAGGTTTTATTCCTAATTTTTATGTAGCTATTAATATAGCACAATGTATGTGTATTATATATAAGTATAAAGGGAGACTGGTCCTAGATATACCTTTTGGAAGTTTTGTTGCCACATATCAAGAAAATAACCACTTGGTTCAGGTAATTTCCAGTCTCAAAAAAAAGTGAGAACAATTTATTTTCATCAAAATAAAGGGTAATTAAATATTCAAAGTGGTGTGCCCTGGTGACATAGTGGTTAGGTTCACAGACTTTGGTTAAGCTCGGTCCACATACATCCCAACGAGTGGAGTTCATGTCTTGGGGCCAAGGGGAACAACCAAGATGAACAACTAAATAAAAGAGAAAATGCTTCTTCCTCTTATCTCTTCTGCTTGCCTGCCTACTCACCTTCATTCTTGCCTGCACCTTAAAAAAAAAAAAAAAAAAAAAAAACCAAAGTGCCTGCCATGACTTTTCATTAGGATCCTATTTAAAATGGGAAAGAATCAATAGCGTTTTCACCACAATAGTTTGGTTAAGCTGAATTTGCCATCAGATAAGAGGTGAGCAACCTCCACGTCTAGCTGCTTGCATGCTGCTTGCTGATCTGCAGACTTTCCAGCAGGGGGCAGTGTGCACATCACTCTCAGATAGAGGCAAAGCTTCTAAGAAGGGGCTCAGTTTCTGTCTTGCTTCAACACCTCAAATACTGTTTCAGTTCCTTTCAAAATTCAGATCTCTCCACTGACAACACAAAGTACTGCTGGTATATCATGATGATGGGCACTTTAAAATTTCTATGTATTAAAAAGTTCGATTTACTTAACACTCCTTCAGGGCCTTCAAAAGACAACTCTACTGCTACAGACACAGATGGTCATCTCCTAAGGATTTAATTTTTATCCCTTCTCTTCAAGATCGCACAAAGAAATCCTTAGTGTACTGAAATGAGATGCAATAAGACTAAGTTAAACCTGTCCTCCAGCTATCATGTTTAAAGGATTATCTAGGCATGATTTCCTCACAATTACCATTTTTGGTCAGGACGCCATTCCTAAGAATGCCAATTTTAAGGCACTTGTCTACTAACAGTAAGTAAAATGATTATGTAAGATAAAGCAGTCAAAAATGTTATCTCAAAAGATAAAACAACATCTATTTTTCCAGATGTCTCTCTCTGAGAGAGAGAGAGGGATACATATGTATGTATCCTTAACACTAGGCCAGCTAATCACCATGTGTAGTAACTTTGCTTTTTTGGCCTTTTTCACACATGGGCCTCCTCCTTAATAATACTGTAAAGATACTAAGTATGTATATATAATTTAATAAGTATTATATATACATAATTTAGTAACTATCATATCCAAATTGTAAATCAAGATAGTTGGTCATACTTGACTATATGCATTAAAAAAAATCTAAACAGTGTGAACAACTAAAATGGAAATAAAATCAAATGCTTTTTCCTTCTCTCTTCCTGCCTGTCTGCCTTCTTGCCTTCACTCCTGCCTATCCTATACCTTTTCTTTTAAATAAATAGGTAAATTCTACAGAGACAAGCAAGATATCTTCAGTTAAGTTATTGAGAAGATGTAGCTTATATATTTTAGTAAAACTTAAAAATTTGTAAGAACAAAGTACAATGGATAAACATTGTACCAATATTATAATAATTTTAAACAGCAATAATGACCAGCAAACAGCTAAGTGTTTCTGATGAGCTAGGCAATGTTCTTCACACTTTTTTGTCAATTAATATTTCAACCAACATGATATAGGTATATTTTTATTTCTATCCCACAAATAGGATACTAAAGCACGTTAGCTGTGATTTAAGAAACTTGTTAGTAATAGGTAAAGACAAGATTCAAGTCCAAGCAGTGAAACTGTGGAATTTGTTGTACTAAATAACTTTATTGCAATTTCTCACCATATTAAACATGTATCATAATTTGATTGCTATTCTTGATGAAACATGACTTCTGCATCTATACACCTGTCTATGTTCATCCATCCATTCATCCTTTTTTAAAGACAGGAAAAGAATACTTACTGTCACTAGGAGTACCCTGTTCTAATAAAAACTGCTGTCCTTCACTCCACTGCCTCTCCAAGAGCTGTTCTATGCTGGCTGCTACTGGAGGCAGATTTTCCAAACTGCTGTTGCCTGGTTGGTCATAGCGAATCTGTAAACTGCTTACAGGGGATCTGTTAAAGACATTAATTTTCAGGTTAAACAAAAGGAAAACCCTTTAGGGAGTGCATGCAGCAATTCTCACCTCATACTGACCCTTTTTCTGTGTAAGTTTTCTAACACCAGGCTGCCTATGCTGGAAGGATAAAACCATAATCTACCCTAAAAGTTACTAATTATCATTCTTCCTCCTCAAATAGTGAAACCAAGGAAATAGCTGGTCATACTCAATAATTAAAGTCACTAGAAAATATAAACGTGTAACTGGTAATTTCTAAGATAGGCTGTAAAAACTTGATAATCTCCACACAAAAGGGAGATTAGAGTTTTAATAATCAGCCTGAAAGTGTCCCACCATTCTGTTTTAATACAAAATGTGTCAGAACACTATAGTTACAATAATGTAGAAGGCATTTTAATTTAATTATCAGCCCATAAATATCAATTATCAATAAAAAGTTTCTAGAAATTCAAAGGAGACTTCTGTTACAAATTTATAAATATTTATTTTTAAGTATTTTCAGTATTAAGGAATGTTATTCAAGGCCAAACCTTTCTTATCAGAGCCCTTTATACAAATATTTCAAAACAAGTCTTTGATCTGTATTTCAAATGATAAAGACGTAATAATCAAATCTTCCCATACAAATATAGCTCATGTTAAGATGAACATGTAATGTTCTCTCATTCACTTTGCTTTCAGTTAGTAAATGTGGCCAATTCTGGTCTCCATCCTCCATACTAACATGGCACATTAGTAAAGGACTTCAGAGTTTTCAAAGTGTTTTCCCATATAATGATCTCATATGATCTTCATAACAACCTAGTGAGATGAAAATGTGAGAATTAACTGCCGAAGTGCTGAAAACAATGTTGTAGTTTTTCTTCCACATTTTTTCTCTGTCATAAATATACTTGAGGACAGTTTTAAAAAAATCAAGAACAGAGAGAAAAACAAACTGGAAGAAGATCTGGAAGTTGAAAGTTTAATAAAATCAATAAAAAGACAGACGTAGCCTAAAGCTCCTTTTTTTTCTATAGTCTGTTACAATACTTCACGCAACCCAATGAGAACAGAAGACTTGGCACACTTAGATTGCACTCAGAGAAATTCAACTCTTTCAGTGTAACACAGGAATACGTCACTCCATAACCTCACATATAATATTAAAAAATGGTACCCGAATTGTTTTCATATTCACAAAATAATAATGTAATTATTTTATTTTGATTCAAACAGATTTAAAAACTGGAGGAATTTTAGAAATGAGCCACAAGAACTTCATTAACTGAATGAGGAACTAGACAGAGAACTGAAACTGAACCCAAAGTTGAAAGGCTTGAATCTGTAGCTTTAAGAGATTTTAAGACTATTTTCTGACCAAAATGATTACATTAATAGCATTATTATGTATTGCTATTATTAATGCATTAATACCACCAGCAGTAAATAGACAAATGATAGATCAAAACAAGAGATTCAAAAAGATTGAAAGTATGAGAAAGGGTAGTCTTTTAAAAAGCTTAGATATCTATGTATTTAAATACACAAATTAATTTAGAATCATTTTTCCTACTGTCTAGTTATTTTTCTTCTCTACAGAATGCTTTTTTTATTTTATAGCCTCACAAATGTAATCTCTGCTGACATGAAAACAAAGAAGTTCCCAAATCTCAAAATGTTTCCTTTGCTTATACTGTACAGCATAACTAACATTATGCTTACCTTGGTGAGAGACTTCCTCGGGGTGAGCTTCCTCTGCCAACAAGGCCGCGGCTATTGTCTCCAAGATCTTGATCTGCAGTGTAATTATTTCATAGTTGATAAAGTGACTCTAGCTATGTAAGAGGTTTTAAGCTCTTGCCCTGATTTTTCCTAAAACATATATAAAACCTTTACTACTATCTTTGTGGTCACTATGAAAGTAGGAAATCTCGTATGTTGCTAGTTTAGATTTGCTGAACTGTGGCATGTAAAGCGTTGTCCCTACACGTTTTTGTGGGTGTAGAAGGCCATGGATTATGTTCCCTTCTTTCATTCCTTTCAATTTTACAGCACAGAAGCGTGGTTTGCATTTGCAGTACCCTCCCCTTAGCCACTTTTAATTTCTACGGTTAAAGTAATGAATCACAGCTGTGGACAGCTAATCTGTATGCTTATCACAGCAAATCCTTAAGCCTTTTTTTTTTTTTAACACTTCACATCCCAAGATAAGTTATAAAATACAAAATGTATTACATGAAGTCACATACCAAAAACTAAAATTATATATTGACCACAAGGATCTTCAAACCAAAAATAATTTGTGTTACATATAACACAAATACCCAAATTGACAAAAATAAGTAGGCATATAGAATTCTGCATTTAAAAGAGAAAAAAAATAATTTCTTCAGAATACTCCTTAGTTAACATGCAATGTATCTTCTTGGAAAAAACCTCAGATTTCCCCTACAGTTAGTTCCTTATAAAATCACCCTATCTGGCTTCTTTCAAGGTTGCCCTCCCCTTATTCTTAATCAGGCAACTTCTGACCCTTAAAGGGTAAAGACATGACTGACCCATTCTTGGTGAACTGCTAAACCCATTCCCTGCCCCCAAACAGGCATAACTACTGGGACATGTCAACAAATCCTTAAGGATGGAATGAAACAAAGCAAATCCAGTGGCTCATTAAAAGTACAAGAGGCAAATGCTACAAAATGTCAACTGGTAAAAACTCACAGGATTACTAAACACTGTAGAAAATTCTCTAACAGGATTTTTTAAAACCAAGTTTGTGTAATGCAATTTCATGAATTATGCAAATAAAGGTTTAGGCTATTCACAGAAAAGCCCAGTGTTATGTTACTTTCATTGCATAGAACTGAATACATCAATCACAAAAGTCACCAGAGACATTGTTGCACCCTGCCTGCTCATGGCTCTGCTTAAACATTTACATTTCAGACAGTGGGGGAAAAAAAAAAAGAAAAAAAAGACACTACTATTTTGCAACACAGCATACTATTTACTTCCAACTGTGATTCTTTGGTTAAAAAAATAAAAAGGCACAATCTTTCATTAACCCCCCCTACCCCATATTTTACAAATAAAATGTACCAATGCGCAGAAAATTATATTATAGGGAGAGAAGAGAATTTTCAAATTTTAAAAATTCTTGAAAACATACCTGCTTGATTGTTTTCAGACTGAGCTATAAGAGCTGCCATTGATGAGTTTGGATTTAATCTATTGCCATATATATGAGATGGTGCCTGACTAAGAGAAGATCCAGACAGGGTATTTGCCTAAACGAAAATAATTAGAAATGTAAATTAATTTGATGAAAAATATATTAATACTTTCCTAATAGCCCTAGTAACCATTTTCTCCAACCTAAGAACATAAACAATAATTCCTGACTTTTTGAATGAAGAAGTCAGTGCCATTTTTGTTTTACCAATCCAACATTTTTGAAGTTACATATCTCCAAATCTAAAAAGGGTGTGGGACTGACACAAGTTAACTATTCTTGATTTAATTTCAAAGTATCTAGTAAATACAAAAACCCAACAGCATGGCAACCATGTGAATATATAATTAATCTTATTAAACTATTTACAAAATTAAGAGCAGGTAGACAACAGATGTCTAACAAATTCTTCAGTCTTAACACCACAGGCTTGCTGCGGTAAGTCAATAAGTCCCACTTCTATTTCTAGGTTTTACCTACCCCGAGTTATATTTCTGTTGTTTAACTCTATCATTAGTAAAACCTATACTCTATTTAGTTACTTCCTACTTTGACAGACTTGGAAGTCTGCTGCTTTTTCTGTTTTGTTTTGTTTGTTGTTGGTATTGTTATTTGGGAAAAAAAAATCAAACAGGCATCACAAGCATGTTTTCCATACAATGCAGGGCTCAACGAATCACAGCTTTGCCCTGACCCCATATAAGGCACTGTCTTTTTGGCAGGAAGCCAGCTCTACTAACTGAAGAGCTGGTCCAAAGTTTGTAATTCATTCATATTGCTAACCACAACTCTGAAGGCCTCTGCTGGGACTCATGCCAAACAAGTGAAAATGAACCCTTGAACAGATGAAGCTAAGAAGGCTAGCCAAACTCTTGCATAATCCAATATAATAAAAATGCCTTCTTTGTATTTTCTCCCACTTTCTAAGAATATATCATCTTAAAATGTAGCACTGTGGAATCAAATCCCTTGTACACAAATTGTTACTCACAGTAGGTCATTACAAATATAAAATATTTTTCAGGTTTAACAGAACCACGAATTTTGAAGTCAAAACTTCTAATGAATGAAATCAAATTTACTAAAAAAAAAAAAAAAAACCCTGCAGTTACTTCAAAAAAAGTTCTAGAAAATTTTAAAGAATGTCAAGCACTTTTAACATAAAGAAGCTTAATAGCAGAACAAAAGATGTGAGACACTCTGACATATACAACCACACACTAGAAACCAAAACAACACAGTACTTATAACAAGCAAAACAATACAGAGAATAAACTGTGTTTCTGGAATGATTCAGACCCTGACACTATATCTGGCCACTAGCCAAGTTTAAGCATGAACACTGAACTTTAGAATTCATAGAAATAGTCTCTATAATGCAGAATCCTGCTTTCCATTGCTTCAAAGGATATAGTTCACAGTCCATACTTTATAGTGTTTAAATTCAATCTGTCAATACCTGGGTTTCATTTTTCTTATTAAAGATATGTATATAAAGTCACTAAGTTTGTACTTTAAAGTCCTATTTATCATTACCTTCAGTAATAAGCCATAATTTTAACCTAAAGATCATATGACACCATTTATTTAGTACTATAACATACATAAAAATATAAACTCATAAAATGAAACACAGTAAGAATATCTGGGGTGATGGGGTGGTGGCAACCTCTCCAGAAGTCAACTACTTGAGAATCTTGGCTACTCATAAAATAACTCAGAACAAGAAAAAAAAAACCCTAATAGACAAATAGACCAGTTTTTAGCAGCCTCATGTACTAAAATACAGAGTATACCAAAAAAAGCAAAAAGTAACACCTGACTTCAAGACAGAAAAGAGAAAAATATGAGCAAAGGCGAGAGCATATTAGTGGTCTGTGGAGTGTTGCTTAGAGAATGGACGTCTAGGTGCCTAAGCATCTGCCCAAAGAAATCTCAGCCTTTTGACTCTCCTTTTTCATGTACTTATCTACAGGCTGAATCACAACTAATATGATAGCAGTTGGACTTTTTTTTTTGTTTCAGTTTCAATTATCAGTGTTGTGAGCTGCTTTAGTCTTCTGATAAGATATGAAAGATCCTACTCTAATTAGAAATAGACTCTTTTTCAGGAAAGGTTCTTTCTGCCAAGGACTTTATATTTATCCCCATTCACTGCAAATTTCTTGATGTAGTCTACAAATTATCTTAAGTTTTCCTATGACACATTAGGCCTACTATAATATCAAAATGCAAAGGAATACAGCATTATAAATGATTTGTACAGTGACTACCACCAGGAAGAATAGATATGATACTAATTTTACCAGGTACCATTTTAGGGAACACTGAAACTACTAGAACAGTCTACATAAAACTCGTATCACTTACATCATTTGGTAACACAAGTTACCAAAAGCTCCACAAGTGTCTGTTGCTTAGTCAGTACTTCTGAAATGTTTAGAATGGTTAATGCTGGGAACCCTTGAGAACTCTTGGCAGCTAAGGTCAAAAAAACCTCCATTTTAGTGAAAAGCTCCCACAACTTTTGTAGCAACAAAAAAGGGTAAAGGAGGGAGCAGGAAAAAAAAACTTACTGAAGAGGGCAGTCTGGCATTTCACAGCTAGAAATCTTTGTTGTGGCGAGTAAGTGAAGCACTGAGATTAGGGAGACAGAAGGAAGTCTATTTGAGTCTAAAAGAGTGGTTATATGAAGTATAAAGCGCATCTTGAAGGCTTAGATATGGGTTTTTATTCTTTTTATGGAAGGAAGGAAAGAAGGGGAGAGGAGTGTGTGTGTGTATGTGTATGTATGTATATAAGTCTGTCTGTCTGTATGTAGGAAGGGGTGTATATGTGTTTATGTAGAGGCCTGCTTTTCATTCGTGCTCCAGATCACAAACCTGGGTTCTTGGGCTTTACATGGTCTCAGTCACCTGAATCACAAGAGCACACCCAGATATGGGTTTTTATTTGTTTTATTTTACTTTTATAAAGGAAAAGTGAAGGCAGGAATGAAGGTGAGGAGGCAGGCAGGCAGGAAGAAAGAAAGAAGAGGAGGAAGGAACATTTACTATATTTAATTGTTCATCTTGGTTGTTAAGGCCCCTACCTCAGGTCTTGAACCTGGATCTCTGGGATATACGTGGACTACGTCCAGTGGCCTTACCCACTAGGCCAGCAGGGTGCACTAATATGGGTTTTTAAAAGTGAATTAGATGTAAATTATTGTGCCAAAGTCCGCTTCAGAAGACCTTGTAAAAAGATAAACTACATTTTTTTTTTGTTTTCTTTTTTAGCAAAGTATATAACTTGTGACATTTCAATTTTATCTTGCTCAGCTAAGAAGAATGGCGATTGTGGAGAGATTACTCTTTGGGTCTACCGGCACTTTAAGGAGTTGATAACACTAGGGGAAGCTGAGTGAAGACTATCCATGATATATGCTTTCTATACAACTAAAATAAGATGTTTGAAAAATGACTACCAAAAAAACTGGCTACTTGACCTTAGTGTCCTGTTAAAATCAAGTTGTCTACTCAAAATAGGAAAACAGGTATGAGATTAAATCAAGATAAAATATTTTCTAAAATTACAAGTTCATATTGCCATAATAAACTTCTGCTTTAAATTCCAATATGTGCTGTCATGAAGAGGATTTTTTGCTCCCTCACAGGATTAATCATTGATTGGAACCACTTCCACTCAAGATGTTCTAATACATCAATTCTAACACTCTAGTAAAAAACCTCCTAAAGAAAAGTGTCATTATTTTACAAGAGAGAACCAAAGATAAGTAGAATAAGAATGAACTGAACAACTACTGAGGTAAATCTATCATTTTGAAACAAAAACTGTTTAGGTGCTTAAATCACAGAATGAACTTAGCTAAATTTAGATTAACTTATTATGTTAAACATCAAGAAAAATGAAAGATATATTTCTATATGAAGGCAGTTTTCAAACTCAACATCAATATAGTGTTTCCAAAGTGGACTAATGCACCACATTAAATATTAAGATTAGAATTATATTTCAACTTGAAGTACCCCAAGTTGTTAATAGCTCACTTATTCCATTGCAAATGTTTGCATATAACCGCAAAGAAGTTTTAAAGAACTCTAGTTGGTAAAGCCACCAAATTCCTAGGTATATGGTACATTCAAAAGGAGTCGGTAGGGGTACTGGGGAGTCAGTCTAAGTTATCTGAATATCTGAATCAAAGTGGGTATATTTTTGGTAATGTTTTCCCTCCCTAGTGTTGATATAGGCAGAAAAAAAAAGAAAACTTAGGTTTCATATAATAATACCTATAAAATAAAAATTTCACCTTTGGAAAGTACAGCAATGTATCTCTAGAGGTGATTATAAAACTTTGTACTTCAATCATTCCGGAAGAACTTTATCAAGCAGTTTTAAATAAACCATCAGTCAAAGATTCAAATAAGCTCTAAAACACACAGTATCTTTTTTCCCAAACTTTCCAACACATGATACAAAAATACTTTCTTCCAAAATCTTGTCATTCTCTAAATTAAATATTATTAAAAATTCTCTCACTTCAATATATATAATAGGAAGAACTTTTCGTTAACACTATATCTAGCACAAATCTATCAGTTTGTCTTCAATTTCCATCTGTAAAAATGGAGATAATAGTACCTAACTTCATAAGAATATTGTGAGAATTGAGTTTATGTTTATAAGGCATTTAGAAGAATGTTTGTTTCATGGTAAGCACTCAAATTTTAGCATATTTGCCTGCCATCCCAAGCACATGGCTTGGATACTAAGCCTGTCCCCAGGACACTGTTGTGTGTGTGGGAGGGTGCAGGTGCGTGGGGGTGGGGAATGAGCAACTAAGATGAATAACAACAACAAAAAATGCTTCTTCCTCCTCTCTCTTTCTTCATACCTGCTGCATTCTGCCTCTTATCCTTCCTCTTTATATGCTGATATTTCATTCTGTATGTTCTATAACAGCAATACTGAAAACGTCAGAATTAAATATTTTAATGACCATGCATATTGATGTGCAAAAACATTTCTTTACGGGAGGGAGGAAGAGGCACTGGGAAGGAGGGAGTGAGAGAGCGAGGGAATGAGGGAGGAAGGGGAGGAAGGACTTTAACTACTTTCTGGTTATCTGTCTCCCTGCCCGCAACCCACGTCTTTGCTCCAGCCCCAGTATAGCACCTGAGCCACTAGGGCACGCCTTCAAAAACTAATGACTAGAATACTTTCCAGGAAAAACTGAAGAACAATTCATATATTCTTTAATTCAATTCATACTTTGCACTATGAAACACTTCTAAGAGATACCATTTCTGTCAGCTACCACCAGTAAGGCTTTAATACTCAGCACATGATGAGAGAGATGAAACCAAGTGTGAACAATTTTCAGGTCCCATGAGTGGATCAACTGTTAAAGCTGTCAGGTTCAATTGCATCATTCTACATTATTCATTGCCCAAAACTGCACCCTAACTGTTAGGAGTTTAACATACTTAAAACCACTGTTTAGGCTAATGCTGAAATGCCCCACAACTGAGTTTCTATAAAGTCATGGGAGGGATTAAACAGTAGTTAAATCATGACTGAACAACAGGACTATATGGAATAACAAACCAATTCTAAGCAGATTTCCTAATTGGTTAACATCTAATCAATATATCACCTATGTTTTGGGGAAAAAATTAAGTCCCTTGAACTAAAGTGGTTAATGAAATAATTTAAGAAATGACCTTAGTCAGTATTTGAATTTAAAATGGCTAGAATTCACAAATCTATGTTAACATGGAATTATAAATCTTAAAAGAAAATTTCAATACTATTTTTAGTGAAGGAAGTACCTCTGTACAATTTTTCTTACTATAATTGGGCTATTTCTGTAATATGAATAATGTTCTATAATAATTAAGTCAGTATAAGAACCTTTACCTTAAGTATTTTATGACTTACAAAATACTCTCATTTGAACTTCATAACATAACTGTATAGCAGACTGTATAGTATTTAAAGAATTAATTTTACATATGAAAAAACAAAACAAAACAAAACAAAACAAAACAGACACCCACTAATTTAAAAGCCTTGCCCAAAGTCAAACCAAGGAATAGCAAAGGCCCTAGAACCCAGATTTCTGACTCGCATTTCTGCTATTTTGCATTGTCATACAAATGGTAGAGCAAAATTCTTGAGAATGTTTTTCAAAGAGGTACATAATGATTTGGACATAAATATTAGGAAGTTCATTTGATGGTACTAATCAGTCACACAAGAGTAGGCTTAAGAGTCAGACTACTTTGATTCCAAATGGAGTTCCAGTGTTTACTACATAACGTAACCTTGGACAACAATAATCCATCATCCAGTAGAAATGTCTTTCACGAAGGACTTATAAAAACGTACTTTGCTCAGAATATTAACTTCCTAAAAATTACAAGTCATTATGAAATTATTTGATAAAGATGAAAGTTTCATTCTGACCAACCAAGTCAGAGATCTCCTGAAGTCAGGCGAATCTGTCTGGGAGCCAACCATTTTCTCAAAGAGAACTAAAGAGTCATGTCAGACAGCATCTAAAAGAAAATCAAGAACTACATCTAAGATAACACTCCAACACACCAAAGTTATGATTTTGGAAAACTATTCAAAATTAATTGTAGAAAATAGCAGAAATCAGTAAAAACAGTCACTGAATTGAACCCTGAACATTTAGATATCTGCATTCATAAATAAACCTTGAAAGATCTTTCATTTAAATAATTTTTAAACCTACACCATTTTTTTAACAGCAACATGGAGTAAATAAGGGATCATGATTATTGATATGAACACTATACCAAAAGCTAAGCCCAGAATGCAATGTAAGATATATTAAAATGCAATTATTTTTCATTATAGCTGTAAATTCTTATATTAAAAAATCCTCCTTCAAACAAAAGCGCTTGAATTTTCCCAAAGACAGAATAGGATGAATGGCATACGTATGGAAACAAATTTATACCTATACTCATGATACAACAAGGGCAGTACACACAGCATGAGAAGGGCAAAACAATTACATGGACAGTAATTCAATCTTCCAATAATGCTAAGAAACTACAATTGTAACTATAATGCTGTTATCTTGGAAAGAACAACTGTTTTTAAAATATTTTTTAAAGATTTTTTTCAAATTAGGACTGCTAAAGCATCCTGCTTTTTCCCCTACTAAAGGCACAAATCAAGTTATTTTCAGTTCTTAATTTCAATTAGCTCTTCCTGATCCTACTTACCTCTTTGACCACTTTGCACAAAACAATTCTTTTTTTTCTTTTTCTTTTTCTTTTTAAAGGCAGGAATTAAGGCAAGTAGGCAAGCAGGCAGGATGAAAGAGGAGGAAGAAGCACTTTATTTATTTTTACTGAGTTGTTTACATTGGTTAGTTTGTCCCCATCCCCCTCTTCCCCAACCCAGGACCTTGGGATGTATGTAGGACTGCTCCCAGGTGTATTAGACCACTAGGCCATCAGGGCGCACCCAAAACAATTCTTAAGGTAGCAAATAAACCAAACAAGAGGCCTATCTTCTTCCATTCAAGGCCAGAGAAATCAAGACTGACCTCTGGATTTCTATCCTGCAATCACCAAGTCAGCCACTAAAAATTACTTTCATTAAGTTTTCTAGGGGAAAGAGAAGAGGCAAGACATTATTCACATTTAACACTTCTATTCTCTGATTTGTAGTTTTAAAAATATTTGCTTGCTGATGTGATGACTTAGTCTAAATACGTGTAATAAGACTTCTATAACTATTTTTAAATACTTATAATTCTAATTTACCCATGTATAATATTGCTCTCTTCACTTTGAATCAACTACCTATAAAGAAACAAGTATTAAAAGATAGGATGTAATTATCAAATAAATACAATGAACTTTGTGATTAGAAAACAAGGTCTATATGAAAGCTGAACTGAAAATTTTGCATTTTGAAAAGAAAATTCAATTATCAAGTACAACCCAATTTAAAGGATTCTAAACAGTCAACTAATTCTAAGTATCTTTGTATCCTTTTCCATTGCACATTGCTTAGAAAATTCACATTCTGCACATTCAATATGAACACTATTATCTAGGCCGCTAAATTGAAGGAGTTCTGTACTCAGTTCAACTGAGAGGTCACCATGCCTCAGTTGCCTGGAGACTGATGGTTGCTACAGCAGCATCAGATAAACCAATCTAAATAAGCTCCAGTTTGAAAGCAAAAAGCCTTTACACTATCCAGAAACATAGATGCAGTTGTTTTAGCATGCAACATTGGAGTCTAACTAGATGATCATATTTATAAGAGATCTATCTCCACTAAACATGGAAAGAGGATAAACAGTAAAGATTTTAATTGGACTAAATCCTAGATTGCTTACAACTATAACTTCTTTGTTCTTCAGTTGAGTCATATGCAAGTGGAATATTCCCTCTAGCTCTAAATTTCCCATCACCACCACTTCTCCCCATTCAGCTCCCTAATGCCAACCCCTCAAACCACAAACATTATGAATGAGAAGAAAAAGGATTTTTGCTTAATTCATCCTGAAAAACCAGAGTAATTAAGTAGACTTCTATAAAGAAAAGAAAAGAAAAATACACAGTGAAAATGCTCATGGGAGACTTTGTCCAAGGATATAAAGCTATCAACAGCATATGCTTACACTTAATTAAGAGATAAAATTATTTATATAAGCCATTCTCTTTTATCTATTCTTTCACCTTCTCTAGCCCTAAACCCCTGTGATTATATCTATCTCACTAAGATCAGTAACATGACCTAAAGAAAAACTCCTAAACTAGTCCAGTTTCCCTTATTCTAGTTGACAGGTTCATCAAACAGTTAATTTTCCTTTCAAAGATGATACCACTAAATAGACCACTGATTTTATGTGATGATCTGCCTATCGTTTATTCTAATACTCGACCTAATTATAATGGTGATTGTTTGCACTGCACCACTACATACTTCAAAAATAACCTAATATTGTGTACTTTAATGTAGGGAGAGCTTAAAAAAAAATACTGAAAACATGTATATATTTTAAAAGTTCATACAATGGAAATCAGGAATATGCAACTAAAACAAATTTACAGTAATTTAAGTAATTTTTGTAAATTGGACATTTGTTACTGTCATGATTACCTTGAAATGATAAGGAACTTACTACTAGAGCACTGGATAAAATGAAAATAAAATGATAAAGAATTCCAAATAAATGAAAAATATACTTTTAAGAATTTTTAATTATTACCTCTGGAAAATGTGTTTCTAATTTGAATTTTTTTTTTAAAGGTAAGGTAGAAGCAGGAACAAAAGCAAGCAAGCAGGAAGGCAGGAAGAAAGAGACAGGAGGAAGATATACCTTTATTTCATTTTTATCTTGTTGTTCAGACTGGTTGGTTCCCTCACCTCAACCCCAACTGGGATTTGAACCCAGGGGTATGTGGCCTGTGCGCCTTCGGATTCACCTAACAGCTCCTCCACCAGGGCATGCCTAATTTAAATCTTGATTTTTAAAGCATTCCTACTGACTAGGTCACCAATTAAGTTACAGATTTAAACTAAAGGAAAAGAGATAAATACAAAATCAGTATAATAAACATTACTTAAAATTTTTTTTAAAGGAAAAGTATAGGCAGGAATGAAGGTGAGTAGGCAGGCAGAGAGAGAAGGAAGAAGCACTTTAATTATTTGGTTGTTCACATTGGTTGTTCTGCCCTGACCTGGGTTGTGAACCCGGTCCCTTAGGATGTAAATGGACTCCTTTAGAGGAGAGGAGGTGAATCTAACACTACTCCACCAAGATATACCTACTTGCAATATTTATGAATATTTCTTTTCTCCCACTAAAAGAAAAAAACACATAGTAGTCAAAGGGATCATGCATTCTTTAACCTACGTTCTCCCACAATAGTTTTTAAAACTTTACAGAGCAGATAGTAATTTGCTATTTTATTACATTTTTAATTAAAAAAAAAATTTATTTGTTACTTTTAAAATTATAAGAGGAATTTCTTAGTGTGTCCAATTTTGGGGACATAAGTTCATAAACTGGTTCATAAGTCCTATTTAAAAAAGAAAAAAGAAAAAAAAAGAGCTCCCTTCACATTATTAAAACAAAATTAGAATCTCAGAAATTGAATAGAATCAGTCAGTACCAACATATTCCTCTGTTCTCTCTCCTGAATTTCATGTAAAAATGTCTATTATTTCTACTAACATAATAATACAAATTGAATTTGTTCTTTTATTCCAACTGCCTAGCAAGACAGATTCAAGGCTTGGGGCCTTAGACAGGTCTTGAACCCAGGTTGTTGGGGTTTACACGGTCTGCACCTTACATGCTGAGCCACAGGGGTGTGTGTCCAAACTGAGATATTTTATAAATCCTGAAAAGAAAGCCTATTTAATTTCTCTTCCCTCTAAACAAACTTACTTGCAAAAAGACAAGTTACTTCAAAGCACTATGATAATTTACCTGAGTTGTGGCAATAGCAGGAGTTGCAGATGATGCAGCTGATGGGGAAAGAGCTCCCACTTGTTGCAAATGCCCAGAAGACTGCTGAGGTAAATGAGAACTGGAGACAGGAGTACTAGATCCTGAGCCAGATACTACATTTGGAAATGATACTGCTACATCATTGCTGTTGTAAATACCTGCAACAAAAGAAATATTTTTAAAATAATTTATAATTTCGTAGTGAAATTTATCAGACATATAACATTAAGTTACAATACCCACATTTCCTCCTCTGCCATGATAAACTTTAGTGCTGACAGTACTTTAAAAAAAAAAAAAAGGAACCAAATGACCATTTATAAAACACTTGTTTAAGTGAGTCTAGGTCATTTTTTAATATATCAGAAATGGCTTTTATAATAGACAGGGATCATATACATATACTGTAAAAAAATAAGGATTTTCACATTTCCTAAGGCAATGTTGTCAGTGTTTCTTAAAGAAGAGAACGACATAATTAGAATTCATAAAAATCATCTGGGTCTTTCAAAATGCAGAACACTAAGCCTCAGAATTCAAGATTAGGAAGGTTTGAAAGGGGAAGAGAAGGAACAGAAAACTTAGAGGGCAGAGGGAACATTCTCAGCAAGATTAAGAGCTGAGGACCAAAGACAGGATTCCTTGGGGAATACCACCATTTAAAGTGTAGACAAAGGCCACAAAGAACAAAATACGAAAACAAAGAATTTGGGATACCACTTAGAGAATTTCAAAGGTCAAATGATTCCATTGGTCATTTAAGGTAACACAGGCCAGGAAAAAAGCTACTAAATTAAATAATAAATCTTAGTAAGAAAATTCTTTTAAGAAGTTTGGCTAAAAGGTCAGAAAAGAGGGCTTATAAATGAAGGCACATAGCAAAGAACCAAAAAAAAATTTTAGGTCATCTGCCCATAGTTCACTTAACAGATATTAAGGTTCTCACAACAAAACAGCCTTGAAGATAGCAAAACAGGCCTTGAAGATAGCAAAGAACAGAACAACTTTGCCTTCAAAGTACTTATAGTCTCATAGCAGAGCTAATTATGTATTCATAAGCTATTATGATCCAAGTAGAGAAAATGCTAAGTACTATAAGTAATACGTATTACATAAAGGACAGTTTAAGTTCAGACTTGAGTAGAGGCGTTCCAGAGAGAAATACTTGAACTCACACTTTTCAAAATACCTTAAAAGACACAATTCTGATTACCTAGGTTCTTTTTAAATAGTGAAAGCAAACCTATCCATAGAATCTCCACCTTCTAAAAATAAAAGACAAGTTAGCTGGAGGAAGCATGCTGAAATCTGACTAAGACAAAAAACCCGGCTCTCCCAACTCTGTGATCTTAGTCAAATTACTTAAGCTTTCTAAGCCTTTAGATTGTTCTTGTCTATAAAACCAGATAACAGCTACCACCTTAAGGGCTTTGTTGTGAGAATGTGAGAATATCCACATGCAGACTCTAGCAATGCCTAATACATAATAAATTCCCATATAGTAAGCTATAGCCATTTTAGAGTCAAAGCTCTAATTAAAAATTTATCTCTAAGTCAGGAAAGTACAGCATTATAATTGTCAGGTCCTCTAGTGCCCCCACTATACTTAGAAAACTGCAATTTTCATTACCACATATAATATTGTAACAAGAAAGTATAACACAGAGAAGCAAAATTGTGGTAACTGAGCATCTTCGATCTGTAAACTTAAACTGTTTTTATACTGCATTAGTGTGTACTTAAATGGAAAACTATAGAGCTAAATGTGCAATGCAGTGATCAGATTTTGAAACTGTAACTGGTACTCAGGTTACTCTCACAAAACAGAACAAATAAAAAATATCCTTTCTCATCAAAGCAGGAAAGCTTAAAATTATCAAATCTTTCTTTGAAAATAGAGATTATAAACTGCCCTCAATTCCGTCATACCTCAGATGGAACTGGCATAGCATGAGCAGTTTACCAAGTCCTCTGGGTTTTTCTCACAAGATAAACAATCTTTGTTAGTTTATTCTGCACCTATTTGTTATTTAGCTTCACTGGATTTCCAACTTTTAAAAATTACATTCTGTATTATTCCAAATCAAGGTAACAATCATTAAATTAAATAGAACTGAATCCTACAATGTACAAAAAACTTTAAGAAAACACCTTGAAATTTATCTGTTCAGATTAAAGAGCAGAAACAGAGATGGAGAATGACATGAAGGGTGGCAATGACATATTGATTACTCAATCTTTCATACATACAACCCACAAATATTTATTGAATATCTACTAGAAGACAGACAACTGTACTATGAGCAGAGACTAAAGTAAAGAACAAGACAGACAAGATCTCTGTTCTCTAGAAATTTACAACATAATTATGGGGATAAACATTAAAACAAACACACATGACTGCAGAACATGACAAGGACTATGATAGAAGATAAAAAGGAAGCATGAAAATAAAAAAAAATAAAAAAAAGACAAACCTGTATGAAAAAAATGATACATCAAAATTTAAAAGTTAGATAGATGTTAACTGGACAGAGAATCAAGGTAAAAAAATTTGTTCAAACGACAAAAAAAGAAAATATGACTACAGTATAGTGTAGACAGTGGCAGAAGACAAGGTTGGAGAAAGAAAAGAACACACCTCACAGAATCTTGTAAGTCATGTAGAGGTTTTACGAAACTATGCTAAAAATCAATAGGAAGATACCAAAGGCAAATAGCATGACTTACTTCTTAAAAATTCAGTCCTCAGATTGCTGAAAAGGGTAATTGTCTAACAGAAAGATCTTCTGGAAGAGGCCTTCCTACAGTCTCGGTGAAAGATCGAGTTTCAAAGGACTAGGACAGTAGCGGTACTGAACATGGAGAAGATGGATTTGAAGTACACCTAGAAATTACAACTATCTACACCTTGGTGATAAGCCATATTTGTTAGAATGAAGAATGGTTATTGTGGGCACACCCTGGTGGCTCAAGGTTAAGTCAGAGCCTGGGCCTGGAGGAACCAAAATGAACTAAACAAATAAGATACTTCCTCTTTCTCTCTCTTCCAGCTTACTGTCTGCCTGCCTTCCTCTTAAAAGAAGGAATAAAGGTCTTGTGAATGAACCCTAGGTTTCCTACTAGTGGTTACACATGCTATTCTACTGAAGGGGTGAAAATGAGAGCAGTAGAGGCATGCCATGGTGGCATACTGGTCTAGTACACCCTGGGAACAGTCTTACATACATCCCAAGGTCTTGGTTTCAAGACCTGAAGTTGGGGTAACAACCAGTGTGAACAACTAAATAAAGTTCTTCTTCCATCTCTCTTCTTCCCTGCCTGTCTACTCACTTTCATTCCTGCCTGCACCTTTCCTTAAAAAAAAAAAAGTTGGAGCAGTAAGAATGAAAAGAATGAATTTTTGTTGGTAAAACAGAAAAAAATTGGCCCAGAAACAAGTCTTGGAGAATCTCCAATATTTCCAAGATCATGACTGGGAAAAGAATTTGTTAGGGGAAAAAAAAAAGAGAGAGACAAGTGTTGTAAGAATAAAACCATGAATATGGTGTTAGTCAAGTCATTAAATGATGCTGAAATGCCATGTGGTATGTAAGACAGAAAAAGGCCATTGGATTTGAAAATAAGGAGAGAGAGATCTTAGAAGAAAAAGTATAGTATATACTGAACATATTGTTTAGACCTAAGAAATTATAACTATGCCTAATATAATTATATAAAACTGATACATAACACAAAAATTTGTGTTACACCAGTCCAGTGACAAAAATGTCAAGTGTTAATGAAACACAATTCCTGTTTCTCAGTGTCAAACTACTTTGGGAGGTCAAATGAGTAGGATACCAAGTTGCTTATTCAACAAGAATCAGAGTAAATGAATGGGATTGTCTTGAGGAATATTTAACCAAGTAAATGATTAGGGCTGATAAGTCATCCCTAACCTGTATCATCAGAGACTGATTATTCTTTCCTGGAGGTTAATATGCTGTGAAAGTGGTTAAAAGTTCAAATCCTGCTCCCTCATGCAAATAACTGAACTATTCTGAACCTAATATACCTCATCTATAAAGTGAAGATGGTACCAGTGATTTCATGGGCCTGATGCAAGGATTAGTTAATACATGTAAGGCATTTACTAATAGTATTAGCACACTACCACATACATAGTATTTGATAAACAGTAGCCATATTATTCAATATAAAGAAGAAAAAATATTAATATTAAAAAGTAGTAAATAGGATATTACATACAATAAATGGAAAACTTGCATTGCTAATACTACCTTCCCCTTGGTGATTAAAATAAACATTTTTTCTTTTTTTAAGTAAAGGAAAGGTACAGGTAGGAATGAAGGCAAGCAAAAGCAGGCAGGCAGGCAGAGGACAAAGGATTTTCATTCATTTTATTTAGTTGTTTATCTTAGCTGTTCCCATCAGCCTCCGGAAGATGAACCCGGTATCTTCAGGATGGACTATGGACTATGGACTATGGACTATGAACATCCTATGAACAACCCCTAATCCATCAGGGCACGCCTAAAATAAACACTTAGTCTTTATCTTGTCTTTCCCTTTCTAAATTGTGGAATATGCCCATATACACTTAATACATTCAATACTCAGAGAGAGTAAAATAAAAGTTAGCGGTTTCTTTCACAATACCCTTGGTCATCTTGATGGAATATGTGTTACTCTCTTCAGGCAGACACCAACTATTTCTAGGTTGCTCTATTTTTACACAGAGATGAACAATTTTGTTTATTGTGCATTACTTATTTTGACTTTACCTATACATACTGATTACTAAAAATTTGAAATAGATGGGAAAAGTAGGGAAAAATCCACAAATGTTGATATTTTGATAATTTATAGCATACAACTTACGGTTCTGTTTGCTCTATATAGCTGCCTATATATCGAACACACTATTTTCAACCCTTTCACACTTAATATACAGGCACTTCCTATTTCATTAGAAAATCCTTTTAAATTGCCTTAAATATTCTGACTGAATCAACTGAATACAGTCATGCATCATTTAGTAACAAGGATAAGCTCTGAGAAACATTCTTAGGTGAATTTGGAAAAAAGAGAAAAATAAAATAAAATAAAATAAAAAGGTGGTCCATTAGGAGAAAGTTTCAAACAAAAATATACCATGAGGTCATCTAAGGTTAACCCTGAGAAATCTCCACTGAACGGGGCAATATGACTTGACCTGAGTGAAGAGTGAAGTAGCAGAAAGCCAGTATGCAGTAGTCTGAAAAAGCTGTCAATGGGAGAATTTCTGTTTCTGGCAATAAAATTAATAGACAAAAAGGACAAAAGCTAAGGTATTACACTCCAGATTTCAAACTATATTACAAAGTGACAGTAATCAAAACAGATAGTACTAGAATAATGACACATAGATCAACTGAATAAAATTGAGATCCCAGAAATACAAGGATACATGGTTAGTTAATTGACTACAAAGGAGCCAAGAACATACAATGAAAATGAGGAAATCTTTTCAACAAATCATTTTAGAAAAACTGGACAGCCATATGCTAAAGAATGAAACAAGATCATTCTGTTAACACTACACACAAAAATTCAAAATGGATTAGACTTGAATGTTAGATAAAAAACTATAACATACACAGAGAAACATAGTCAATATATTCCATGACATCAGTCTTAAGAAAGCCTCTGGGGACTCTAGCAGCAAAGGGAAACAAAACAAAAAAAGTAAGCAAATAGGAGTACATCAAATTAAAAAGCATCTGTACAACAGAAACTATCATCACACAGCCAACTGAATGGGAGCAGATAATTAACATCGTATATCTGAAGGGGGTTAATATTCAGGACACATAAGTAACTCATACAATTCAACAAAAACAATCAAAAGACGGGTACAAAATTTGAACAAACACTTCTCCAAAGAAGACATACAGATGGCCAACAGGCACATTAAAAATACTCACTTATTATTAGAGAAATGCAAATCAAACCTCAAAGCGATACCATTCACACCTGTGAGAATGGCTTTTCTCAAGAAAACTAGTAACAAGCGTTGGTAAGGGTGTAAAGAAAAGGGAACCTGGCACAATTGTTAGTGGGAATATAAACTGGTGCAATCATTTTGGAAAAAAGTAGGGAGGTAACTTGAAAACTAAAAACCACCACAGGGGCCAGCAATTCCAGTTCTGGGTATATATACCCCAAAATATGAAATCTTTATTTTGAAAGGATCTATGTACCCCTATATTTATCGAAACACTATAATAGCTAAGGCATGGAAATAACCTATGTACCTACTGACAACTGGATAAAAAATGGTGTATATATACACAACAGAATACTACTCAACCTAACAAATATGAAATTTTGCCACTTTTGACAACATGAATGAAACTAGATAAGAGTGTGAAATGTGAAATAAGTCAAGTGGAAAAAGATAAAAACTGATTTCATTCATATGCGGAATATAAACAAAGCCAATGAAAAGACAAAACCCAGCTCTTGGACTCTGTACACAGAACTGAAGGAACCAGAGGAAAAGAGTGGAGTGAATGGAAGAAAGGAGAGAGGCAGTCCAGCGGACAGTGGTGGAACATTGTAAGAAATCTGGTAGTAGACATGGTGAGATAGCATGCATTTGATGAAGTTTGTACTCTTAACTGTTAATCAATGTTATCTCAATAAAGACTATGTTTTATTTAGTTGTTCACATCTTAGTTGTTCCCCTGGCCTTGGGATACAAACCTGAGTGCTTGGGGTATCAACTACGCTGCCCAGAGGCTATGGACTTAACTGCTAGGCAATCAGGGCACACCTAAGTTGTTTTCTTTTAAGACACTAAATGTTTCCATAGCCATTTCCTGACTACCTTCAAGTTGATTTTTTTCTACTTATTCATTTGATCTCTTCCCATGTGCTCCAGATTCTTCGGTTCACCAAATATTTCTCTCTTATGTCTTTAATTCTTTATCTTTCTAGAGGCTTCCTCTCTACCTATGAAGACTTCCCTGTCTTAAAACAAATTAAACTATGCTCTTTTATCTTCTCTATCAACACTTCTCAATCGGAGAGTTTCATCATTTACCATCATAGGGACTACATTCAATTCTCTTTCATGCCCAGGATCTAATTTCATCTATTTATTTCTATGCTAAACATCTCTACCTAAATATGTTACTCGTAATAAAAGCCCATCTTCCTCCAGCTATTGCCATTCAACTCAATGACAATTACTAACGACTTCTTCTTGGGTATTATATATCCCATTAGTCTGATGTTCAGGTCCTCAATACATTTGACTGTAACAAAAATATAATTGTTTTTTTTTTGTTCCAACCTTAGCTCTTTTCAATCTCCTTAAATCTTCTACTTTTAAGTACTTGGTCTCGTCACCTAAAGTTAATTAAGTCACTGTAACTACTACTTTACACATGTATCCTTATTTATGTACTACTGGCATTAGTAGTCTAGTCCTGCTCCCCTATCCTCCAAAGAGCTAAATTCTAACATGTTCTTTAATCACCAGATCAAATGTATCATTCTCTGGACATCTCCTATACCAGTTAAAAATATTTCTCCTATCTTGGAATTCTTATTGTACTGTATATCATTAAATAAGTTATAATTATATACTTTGAAATTGTTATTGATATACAAGTTTCATCATTTTAGGTCTTTTGGTTACCTAATGACAGGATCTACTTACTGTAAATACCTATTACCCCGAAGCAACTAACTAGACTCTTAGCTGTAGAGAGAACTTAATATATACTTATCAAATGAAAAAAAGTCAAGACATTGTTGAGAAGGAAAGTTCCATACTGCAGGTACTCAGAAACTGCAAGATTAGCTTTATTAGTATATGTGAAGCTGGGGGTTTTAGGGTAAGAAAAGGAATGGAATAAATGTATCTCTGACTGAGTAGAGAATTCAGAAAATACACATGGTTACTCTAAACTGAGCCAGAAGTACTTTAGAGCTATCTTATAGAATGAGAGTTCCTATACATCATAAAACATGGTCTCAGATTCTTCTTTCCCTCAGTGAGTGAGAAGACATACATGTAGAAAGTAGTCTTAAAAATGACTTAAAAGGAAGTAATCTAAAGAGAGAATGATATAACCATTCAATTAATTCAAAAATAATTATTTTAAAATTTTATTTATCAATATTTTAATTTTTTTATTATCCTATTTTGCTGTATTTCTCTTTTTCTTTCTGACTTATTTCACTCATGATCACCTCCAGTTCCATCGAGATTGTGGCACAGAATTTCACTGAGTATATGGTATCATAGCTTCTGGATGGTTTCATTCATATGTGGAGTATAATAAATGAAACAAATGAACATACAAATTCCAACAAAAATAACAGGACTCAGGACTGGTTACAGGGGGCAGAGGGGATATGGGGAAAAAGTGGTAATAAGTGACACTGAAACTTTGATGGTGGGTGTGGCATGAAATATAGACTGAGATGCAGCTTCAATATCCTAAATGGAATTTAGTACTGTGAAATAAATAATATTTCTATAAAAGTTATTATTATATATGCATTTTAATTTACAATAATTTCTTCACTCAATAAAACTTTTCAGGTTCTACCTGCCTCTCTGGTAATTTCATTGGGAGGCTTATAAAATTATCTAGGTTGTATCCGTGAACACAAGTACTGAAAATTATCTTTCTTCCCATTGGCTGAGTCACTCTCCAAATGTTAATATGTCCTTCTGTGCTAATCATTTAAGTGTCTTTGGAGGTTATCTTCTAGGAACTTACAGTGATTCAAGAGCTAAAGTGACTTAAGAGCTTTGAAACGAAAAAAATTTTACTCCCTTTCCTATAGTATATGTATTGTATTACTTAGCAAAGATGTACAAAGGAACAAAAATTAGCATTTGTTAGATCTTGGGGTATAACAATGTAGTGTATAAAAATAAAATATACACCCACTAATGAGGTAAGAAAGGAAAAAAAAGTCTACCGTGATTAAAAAGAAACTGAATCTCTATCCACTGGTAGAGTCGTGCTTAGGTCTGCTGCGTCCGGCCAAGCTCAGTCCACACACATCCTAAGTACCTGGGAAGGCATCCTGGGGCAGGGAGGAACAACCAAGATGAACAACTAAAAAACATTAAAGTGCTTCTTCCTCCTCTTCTTTCTTCCTGTCTACCTGCCCCTCCTCCCCACTTCATTCCTGCCTACACATTTCCTCTAAAAAAAAAAAAAAAAAAGTAGAAGGGAAAGGAGGAAGTAGCATTTTATTGAAGCAAGGAAGGAAAAAGGAAATGCTTTTTTAACTTATGTTTATTTGTGATGGTTGTTTCTGGTCCCAAGTCTTGAACCCTGGTCCTTGGGCTTTACATAGTGCAGCCACAGGCTTAATTAAGTGTCTGAGCCACTGGGGTACTTTCCATAAACTATTGTAACAAAACTGAGTAGGAAACTGTTTTTGAAGAAGAAAGTTCACCCTTAAAATCAATTAGCATTCATACTTATCCTCAATCCTATAACAGATATCTATGAATAATTGGTTGACAATAGTTTGTCTCCCACATCAAATGAGATTTGTTTAATGAGCAAGGCTATGACAAATAATAAGCACCATAATTAAAGAGAACTTAAAAGTATAGTAATTGGGGCACAGAAATCAACTTGCAATACACTGCTGTAAAAACATATCTGCCTTCTTAAATCTATTTCACAACTATATGAAAAATGAGACTTGTCAAACAAAAGAAGCAATCACTTATATTGCTGCAAAAAACAAAATACTATTTTGACAGAAACAAGACTGCACAATGCAGAGTTAATTATCAAAGAAAATGAACACATTACCAAGAATATACTAAACCTATTCAAGGACTGTGTAGTGATAAATATTCATTCAAGATTTATGGCGAGTTCTACTAAATGATATGCTAAATACAGACAAAAATAACAATAAAATTTAACACCTATCCTTAAGTAGTTTATAATATGCTGAGAAAAACTTATAAATACCTAAACAACCGAGAAAGCACTAGAACAAAATCATACCTGAAATAAAACAATGAAAATCAGATGATTATTCTAGTTTTCAAATGGACTATTAAACTGTAATCCCTACATACATGTTACTTGCTTCGCCATTACAAGCATTTTAAGTATACCTATTAAGTGAAAGAGTTAAGTTACACTTACAATTTAATCAGGAAATCTTAATTCTCTTAGCCAAGTTGACTAGTTCTAAGGTACCACTATAAAATCAAATATTAAATGCAAGACCCTTAATTTCATGAGCATCTATTTAACAATTACCCTCCTAATTCGTTAAATATTTAAATGACTATTTTGCCTTTTCAAATTGTCTTTAAAGTGTCCAGAACTTTCGGGATTTTTCTTTTTAAAGGAAAGGTGCAGGCAGGAATCAAAGTGAGTAGGCAGGAAGAGATGAGGAAGAAACATTTATTTATTTAGCTGCTCATCTTGGTTGTTCCCCAAGGCCACAGGGTCTCTGAACCCTGTGGTCCTAGAGATGTATGGGGGCTACATCCAGTGGCCTTACCTGCTAAGTCACCAGGGTCCACCAAAAATATCCAGAATTTACTAAAAGAATTTTACATTACCTCCTTCTCCTGCTTATTTTCCCCCCTTTGTTTGTACAATAATTATTCCTTCAATTTTTCAAGTGTTTTTAAAGATTGTTTAAGTGTTTCCTAAAAGTGGTCATCTTTGTATTGATGACATTTTTATTTCCTCTTTGCAAAAACACCCATTTCAAAGGTATGGAGTACCTGTTGGCATAAATGCATGAAGCACTAAAATACAGCCATCATTAAGTCTTAAGATCATCTCTGAGAAACACCAAATCATGAACTATGTTTAAAATTCACTATCTTTGACTGTTAATATAAATAATTTCCTTGGCCTTTATACTTCCATCAATTTGTCAAAATGTTTTAATGTTAAAAAGGACTATATAAGAAAACATTCTGAAATGCATCAGATGCTATAGCATACTTAAAAAAATTCTTTTTCCATTAGACAGTTGAGTTACTGAGAAGTTAAAGATTGCTTTATTTTCATTAAGTTTCACATGTGTGAAACAAATATGATTAAGATGAGATCACAGAAACAAAAACAATTGTCTGAAGAGGACTTGTGGAGATAGAAGAAATTAGAATAACGTACAACCATTCAAAAGTATATTTTTAATTAATAGTTCTATCAACAGATATTAGGAAAAACCGTAAGTGCTAGAAATATTCTTAGTTTTAAGTTCTGCTTTTACTAAATAAGAAGGCCATAGCAACAGACATAACCACAGTCCAATCATAGATTTGGCAAAGAATAATACATTAGGAAACAAGTAGAGATTATATTGATGCAGCAAAAAGTTAGAAAGAAGAGATGAGACTAGAGAGGTAACGCAAAGCCATATTATTGCGAAAAGCCAAAGTCATGCTAAGTATTATGAATTTTACCTAATAACCAACAGAAAATAAGTATTTAAGTAAGACAAATAGATTTGATATGCATTTTTAACAGAACATGAATTGTGCTATCGCCTAGAGAATGAACTGTATTATGAAATGAAGATCAGGAGGTTGCTGAAAGTTCGGATGACAAAATCATGTAGGGTTATCAAAGCAGGAGCAGCAGAAACATAAAGGAAAAGAAAAGTAAGAGTAGTGGTCAAGATGGTGACCTGGTAGGAACAAATCCCGTCTCCTTCATGTAGATCAACTAGGAATTCACCTAATTTCCAGACATAATTATTGAGGAAAAGCGAGTTCAGGGGCTACAGAGATGAAGCAGGGTAAGTGAAAATGTAAGGGTTCAAAGCTACACTGCAGATTCAAAATAAAATCGGGTTGTGGTGGAAAGGTGAAACCATGGGAAAAACTTGGCCTCCTGTAGAGTCACTCCAAAGCAGCCCGCCCAGTCGAACATGGACAGGGAGCCATGGAGAGGGTCTTAGTACAGGGTAGTAGGAGGACCAGTAGCCCAGTGACTGAAGTGGTACTGCCTATGGGGAAATAACACCAAGTGCTGCCATAGCTGGAAGGCAGCTATACAAATCCTCCATAACCACTCTCCTCCACCACCATATTGCACCACAGCTCAATGACCCAAGCCACCAGAATTATTATCCACAGGCTTAAAGTAAGAAGAGAGTCTCCCAGAAACGATGAACCCTTATGCTACTCACTAGTGCCACCCTGAGGGTAAAGGCAGAACTACAGCTGATTGTGGGTCAACAATGAGGTCATAACTGTTTGGACCTCGGATGCTAAAGGAAGAAGGCTCTGCATTCCTCACACAAACTCCAACCCCATAGGCTGAGCTACTGTGCCCCAAAGCAGAGTCCATCTAAGAACTTCAACAAATGAAACCAGTGGTGAAACCACAAAACTCAAGAATTCCCAGTGTTGAAACCAAGATGCAGGCTTATTCATGTAAGCTGATACCCTACAGGGCATCACTGCAGGGAAACCTGTCCCACAGAAACATAAACAGAATGTCAAATAGAGCAGACAGAGAGGAATATATAGGAAATGATGGATGCAATTAAAATCTCAGGAGAAAATGTTAATACAAGAGACTATGCAAACTACCTGAGGATGGACTTAGGGCAACAGTGATAAACATACTCATGGAAATCAAGAAAACAATAGAAGAAGAAAAAGAGAACAACAAAAAAGAGAAAGAAGAAACAAAGCAAGTTATCAAAGCAATGCAGAGCATGATGTCTGAACAAAAAAACATAGTACAGGGACTCAAGAGTAAGATGGATGAAGTCTCCAACAGAATCAGGGAGCTAGAAGATAGGTCAGAGGAAAGTACTAAAGAGAAAAAAATAATGAAAAGAAATGAAGATAGCATTCGAGACCTATAGTATATATATATATATATATATATATACACACACACACACACACACACACAACTCCCCAACAATAGCCATCATAGGGGCCCCAAAAGAAGAAAAGAGAGAAACGAGGGCAGAAGTTGTATTTGAAGAAATGGCTGAGAATTTCCCTAACCTAAGAATGAAGCAAGCCTCCAAATCCAGGAAGCTCAAAAAGTTCCAAACAAAAGAAACCCAAACAGACCAAACCTAGACACACTGTCATCAAAAGGTCAAAAATACAAGCTAAATACTATTGTAAGTAGCTAGAGGCATGTCCTAGTGAAGCAGGAGTTAGGTCAATAGACTTCAAAGGAACAGGACTAATGACCCTGGGATCCAAATCTAGGCTGGGGCAAGGAAACCAGTGTAAACATGAAAAATAAAGATAAGAAAAAAATAAAGATGCTTCTTTCTCCTCTCTCTTCCAAGCTGCCTGACTGGTTACCTTGATACCTGCATTTTCCTTACCTTAAAAAATAAGTAAATAAATAAAAATGAAAGTAGCTTGAGAAAAAACGAGTCACATACAGAGGAGTCCCCATAAGACTGTCAGTGGATGTCTCATGAAATTCTACAAAATCAGTGCATAAAAATCTGCTTCATTCTTATATGCAAACAATATGCTGGAACACACTGAAATCAAGAAAACCACAGTTTAAATAGAAATAAGAAGAATCAAATATCTTGGAATATACTTAACAAAGGAGGTGAAAGACCTGTACAATATTTCCACAAGTCCTTCTTAGAAGAAATAGAGGAGATTACAAGGTGATGGAAAGACATCTCCTGTTCATGTTTGGGAAGAATCAACATCAATGAAATGGTCACCTTACCTAAAGCAATATATAGGTTTAACGCAATTACTATTAAAATTTCGTAGGCTATTTCTAGGAAATAGAACAAAAAAATCTTGTATGGAACAACAAAAGACTCCCAATACCCAAAGCAATTATAAGGAAAGAAGAATGAATCCAGAGGGGTTATACTCCCAGACACTGAGCTATACTACCAAAGCAATAATGACCAAAACAGTACGGTTCTGGCATAAAAACAGAGGCACACAGGTCAATGGAACAGACCTGAATCCTTAGAAACTGACCCACAGCTAATCTATGACAAAAGAACCAAAAGCATATGATGAAGAAAGGAAAGTTTCTTCAAAAAATGGTGTTGGGAAAACTGGCCAGTCACATGCAAAAGAATGAAGCTAGATAACTCACTTAATACTATTCACAAAATTTAACTTAGAATGGACTAGAGACTTGGGCATAAGACCAGAAACCATAAAATTCTTGGAAGACAACAAAGGAAAGACATTCCATGACATCAGCCTTAGAGAGGACTTTGGGGACTCAACTACAGCATCAAGGGAAACAAAGAGGAAAAACAAACAACAGAGACTATCTCGAACTAAAAGATTTCTTCACAGCGAAAGAAAACATCACCAAATCAAAAGACAACCTACTAACTGGTAGTGATATCTGTATTCCTTAGTTCTCACAAGGATTTAATTTCCAAAATATACAAAGAACTCATAACTCAGTAACAGAAAAACAGGAAATCCGATAAGAAAAAAAAAGGGAGAAATTGGAGAGACAGTTTTCCAAAGAAGATATACAGAGGGTCAACAAGTACATGAAAAGATCTTCCTACTTGCTAACAGGGAAATGCAAATCAAAACAACAATGAGACATCACCTTATCCCTTAGAGAGTGGCTATTATTATTGTCAAAAGTCTAGAAACCAATGCTGGCAAGGATATAGAGAGAGAACACATCCAATGCAATCTGGAAAACAGCAACTGAAAACCCCTATGGAAAACAGTATGGAAATTCCTCAAAAAGTTAAAGATGATCTCATATGCTCCTGCCAACCCATTTCCGGCTATGTACCCAAAAAAGGTACAAAAACACTAATTCCAGGAGATTTACGCACCCCCATGTTTACTGCAGCCCTTAGAACAATAGCTAAGAACTGGAAACTACCTAAGTGCTCAATATCAGATGAATGGATAAAGATGTGGTGCATACACACAATGGAGTACTACACAGCCCCTTAGAAGAGATAAAGTCCTGTCACTGAATCAATATGGATGGATCTAGAGGGGATTATGCTAAGTGAAATAAGTCAAAAGAAGAAAGATTATCTCATTCATAGGTACAATGTGAATAGACAAAGCAAAGGAAAAGATGAATCAAAACCAACCCTTGGATCCCTGCAACAGAACTGAGGTTACCAACAGGGCTGGGACAAGGGGTGGAACAAGTGGTGGCAGAGTGTATTGATATATATCTGAGGAATAGGAAAACTGTATATATGGGGAACTACACATATGAGTTTATTTTAATTTGTAACAAAGTTACTGCAATAAAATTCTAAAAAAAAAAGGCAAATGGTGAATAACTGGAGAAAAAATAATAAAAAAAGGGTGAACAAAAAAGTTAGAAGGTAAAATTTTAGTGTAACTCCTTAACATACTGGTTTTGTGGTAAAGTACACAAAGATAAGGAACGAAGCAAGTTTAGAGTAGGAATATAAAACCTGAGGTTTATTAAGCAGCTAGAAATGAGTCAAACTCAAAATTCTACAATGGAGGCATAATTTTGAAAAACTAATGAGTACAGATTATAGTTTAAACCACAAAGCATGATATATACATATAATGTACATTGTAATGTATATTATGTAGCCATTTTGAAAAAAAAAAAAGGAATGTGTGTGGTACCCTTTGGCTCAAGCAGCTGAGATTACTGGGTTGTACCATATAAAGTCCTAAGTCTGTGACTGAGGCCCAGGTTTGGGAATAGGTATGTGGGTGGAGAGGACACCAAAATAAACTAACTGAAAATGCCACTTCCTTCTCTCCCACCCTTGTGTATTACATCATGAATAAATCTTGTGTTTCAACATGGAAAACATTATGACAGATGAAAGAAACCAGACACAAAAGATTGTTAATGGGTAGGGTAGGAGGAGAAGTTGGGATGTGAATTAGAAAGTGGTGAAATATTTTAGAAATAGGGCAAAAATATTTTAAATGCTAAAAACCTCTGAACTTCACACTTTTTTTTAAAAAGAAAGGTGCAGACAGGAATGAAGGTGAGTAGGCAGGCAAACAAGCAGGCCGGCAGCGAGGAGGAAGAAATACTCATTTATTTCGCTCTTTATCTTGATTATTCTCCTTAGCTGCAGGTCTCAAACTTGGGTCCTTGGAATGTGCTTGGACTATGTCCAGCAACTGTACCCACTAGACTACCAGGGAATGCCAGAATTGTACACTTTTAAATGGTTCAATGGTAACGTATTTTATGGGAATTTTCTCTCATTAAAATATTGGGTAGAGGGTGTAAGGGTAGAGTGAATGGGATACTGGAGAAGCCGAAAGAGGAGAATGAGAGGTGTGAAAATAGAAAATATAGGGGATATAGTTTTATACACACACACACACACACACACATACACACACACACACCTGTGCAAAACAAAGCAAAAGAATGATAAATATAAAATTCAGCATAGTAGTTAACCTGCAGGAAATGCAATGGTGAATAGCATGCACTAGATTTAATAGAGCTGTTAACGTTCTATTTCTTCCACTGGTGGCAGATTCCTGAGTATTCATTTTTTAGTGCATGATACATAATACATATATAGACATATATATCAAATATTTCATAATAAAAGTTGGAAAAGGGCCTATGAAGAAAATATGGCAAGATATTAACAGGTGTTAAATCACACAAATTCCTAATTCTGTGTTAGTCTCAACTTTTGTATAAATTTAAGTATTTTACAATTTTAAAAGGGAAAAATCTTGTAGTGTGATACAAAAGGCTTCAAATTGGGGTGGTCAACAATACTCTACTGACTGTCTCCAGGAACTGAAAACAGAACTAGTAATTTAAGAAAGACAAGTTAACCCTCATCCCCCCAAAAAGATGCTAAAACCTAAATCATTAACATAAAAGAATTCATGTGATAACAAAATCTAGCTCTAGTAATGTTTTATGTAATACCTTTTAAAGTCAGAATAATTGTGAGCAGATATGGTAGACAGAACAGTATGTCCCCATCAAAATGTCCTGCTTTAATGCCTATAATCTCTGACTATGTTACCTCATATGGTAAAACAGACTACAGAAATGTGTTTAAGGACTGTGAGATAGGGAGATTATCCTGGATTATCAGGGTGGGTCCAGTCTAATTGTCAGAGTCTGCAGAAACTTTAAATCAAAAATGACAGAAGCATGAAAGGGACATTGCTGGCTTTGAAGATAGGAGTTAGGGGGCAGCACAAGGCAAGGAAAGTAGGTATTCATTCAAAGTAGGAAAGCTAAGGAATAAGATACTCCCTTAGTCTTAAGAAAGGAACAAAGCCTGCCAACACCTTAATTTTAACCCAGTGAGGTTCATGTTAAACTTCTAACCAATTGAATTGTTGAAAGATAATAAATTTATATTGTTTTAAGTTTGTATTAATATTTTATATTAATCATAAAAAATGAATATAGGAGTAAGATGAAATATAATTTCTTTTTTCTTCTTCCACCAGTGACAAGTCTCAAGCTTTTACTGCTTGAAGAAGTATAAAATATAATGAAGTACAGTATTGCATAATATACAGTATAAGAAAAAAATTAAACCTAACAAGGTTAAGATGGTAAATTTTATGGGAATTTATTTTAAAGCTAACACCTGTGGAAAAAAAGAAAAAAAAAATTCCAATTAAGTCTAGTAGACTCTCCATCAATCCTCTATAGGTTAAATATCATACACTTGTTTTGCAATGAAAAATGTAAGTGCATTACTTATTTCTTTATATTAAATGACTAAGAAAACACCACTATCTGACTATACTATTAGAGTTCATTCTCAAATACAATCTTGCAAAACCCAAAATTTTAAAGAGAATTTGTTTTTATTAACCCCATGACATTAATTTTATTTATCCACACAAGAAACATGGCAATTGTCCCATAAAAGTTAATACAACCCAAGTACCTGATCAGCTAATAACGGCAAAGAATTGATGTGGCAGCTCATTCATTCACAATTGATCCCCACAACAATGTCTTACTACTCTTTACCCTCAGTATTCTTTTTTCAAACTTTGAGCATGCCTTCAAAATTCTAATATTTTAAGAATTAATGAGCAAGTCTAAGTTTACCTATGCAAACTGAAAAATGCTAAAATGTTTCCATTTTTATACTTTTCTACCAAAGATTGGCAATATGTTTGGTTTATTCTCAAGAAAGCTTCCAATCCCTTTTCCTCTAAAACCTAATATTCAAGAAGAGTTCCTTATTATATGGAGCTTGAGTTAACTAAGAATCTGCAGTTCCAGGTAACAAAGGGGAAACGAGTTAAAAACAAATGTACTTGGGGTATGCTCTGGTGGCCTAGCAGTGTAGCATGCCTTGGGAGCAGTTCCACACACATCCCAAGGTCCCGAGTTCAAGACAACCACTGTGAACAACTAAGTAAAAATAAACAATGTACTCGTTAATAAAATTATCACTTATAAGATGATTTCCCATCCTGGGCAAGTCTCACCCTCAAATCAATGTGGATATGTATCTATGCCTGATTACATGTTAGTCTCTTGTTGGCTGATTTGTAAACACCTGACGATATAATTCAAACACCATGCAAATCAACTGCAAAGTAAACTACATTAGGAAAACATGCAAAGTTTCATAAAGCTAATGAAAATGCATTAGAAAACTGCTTCAAGTAATATAAACAGTCTTAAACATATAAAACTTAGTCAAAAATTGAAAAAGAAAATCAGATGATAACAGATTCAAAAGACTTTTTTGAACATCAAAAGATTAAGGAAGGTTCTTGAACACTGAAGAAACTCCAACATTTTTGCAAAAATGATCGTCATTATAATTACAATGAATAAATAAAAAACAATAGTATTTGCCTTATATATGATTCTGCAGAAGATACAACTTCCCTGGTAAAAACCTGGTTTCAAATGAGACATAATTTAAAAGGCTAGCTTTCATTTTTATACAGGGGCAAAATAATAAAGTATTCTATACATTATAAATCCTAAAAACAAAATTTACATCCCAAGTTGTCGAAAAAGCAAAAAATTCATAATGTAGTTACCAATTACTAACTGGCAAGGAAGAGCTCAAAAGAACAAGAAAAACTATTAGCAAAAATAAAAAAGAATAAAGACATTCATAAAGTTAGAATAACACTAATATAATTTTTGCCTTACAAAACTAAAATGAAAGACAAAGTGATGAACTATAGTGACCTATTATTCTCTTGCAGGCAATCTACAAAAAGTTTTCACTGAGGTGCTGAACAATTGACTCACTGAAGAGCTAGATTTCATCTCATCAATAGAGCATGCAAGCTTTCAATTGGAATTCTCTATAAAAGACAACCTTTGTGATAAATGAACCACCAGAGAAGATTCTAATGAAACTTACCATTGTGTATTGCATTCAGCAACTCTGAGAAAGCTTTTAAGTAAGGAAAAAAGGACTTCACGTTAAGATCATTCTCAAACACACAAAAGAAATACATAGGCACAGACTGAATCAGTATAATAAAATCTCAGTAAGTATATCATACACCATTGCTTAAATCAATAAAATTGCTTGGTTCAATTTTTATGTAGCATAAATTTCTAAATATTATATTTAATTTGCCAATACTTTCTCTACTAAACATAAAGAATACATTAAACATACTATCATAATGATGACAAATTTCCCTAGTTACACATACATATGTGTGTACGTATATATATTACACATATATATAAAACTTGAAAAAAGATGTGTAGTTGTCTATGTAATGACTTAGTAATAAGTATCAATAGGATATACAATTCTACATAGGTTATATTCAACTGTATTATAAAGAAAAAAATTTCATTTTATCATCTAACCCAATCAAACATTCTAATTCTGAGACTTCGGTAAAACAATTTCAACATATATAGACAGCTAAGAAAGAAGGTTATCTAATACCAATATATAAATACTGAAAAACATGAAGATTAGTAAAAATCAAAATACTGAAAATACTACTTCACTGGGAAACAGAAGTCACAATTCTGCAATGGAAGTACCCCATTAAATGGTCAGTAATAATTAAAATTTGGTTACAACTTTAACTGTCGTATGGACCCTGAACATAGGCAAAGGAGCATGTAAATGCATTTTTGTATGAGAAAGAAATCCATTAAGAATCAATTGCATTTTTGAAAATTAAAATTTAAAGGTTTACCCAGTTAGACAACTTACTAGTTGTTGGACAAGCTCCATCATGCCGATACTGCATGGAAATTTCTGTGGGAAAGGAGAAGAAAGGAATCAGCTAAGAAACTGCTAGTAATTTAAGAAAAAGGAACAGTTCAAAAAAAACAACATTCATCTGAAAGTCTAGGTGAGTGCACCCTTCTGGCTCAGGCAACTGAGCTAAGATGCAGACAATGGACCTACGTTCTAGACTTGAGGCCAGGGGAAAAAGTTCCCCAAAAATAGACAAAAAAGAAAAAGGTTAGCTGAGTAAGACAAATAGAACAAGAGAAACAGAAATTATAAGTCCATATGTAAGATTTATATCTAATATAGATGTTTATTAGAAGATTACAATTGGGTCCTGAAGGGTAGGAGGGCCAAACACAATCTTCGAGGGACAATATAGGAATGTATATACGAGTGTGAGGAAAAGACATAAAAGCCTTGTAAAATTTGTATAACAACTGTCTAAGGATAAATGGATTCACTAATGAGTATAATTAGGCAATGTAATAAACTAATGTTTTATATAATTCATCAGATGAGAACAGTTTATCAAAAACATTTAATGCTATAGCCAATTAGAAATTACAATTTAAATATTTAGCTTTCATTTAAGCAGAAATCCATTATGATTTATATAACAGTATTAAGCTCATTAGATTACATTCAGCTTACATTCTTATACCTTTTCATTTTTTTATGATAATATGAGTAGATCATTACTCTTATTTTTTTTCCCACCCAAATGAGAAGAAGACGGCCATTCAAATGAGAACAGGAGGAAGGTGATATGAGGCAATAAAATATTGCTAAAAGCAAAAGCTGCTCAGAAAATGGGGAATTAATTTCTATATGACATTTCAAAAGTGGCGGGAGGCGGACTGATAACACCAGGAATAAAGTTGTGACTCAAAGGATCTGACCTGCAAGTGCTGGAAACAACTGGTATTTCCTCGTAGTTAATACTGATGACCAAATTTTTTTAAAGAATACCTGAGAATTTTCTCATTACTTCACCTCTAGCAACCATACATAAAACACAGACTTCCAGGCAACATTCATTCACATCATCTAACCACTAACATGTGTACCTCAGAAGTCAAATCTAGTCAAGAATCGACTCTAAATAACTTGAACTAAGAAGGAATAACAAGGTAGTACTCACTTTCACGCACTGTAATGTTAAAAGAACTTTACATTAGATTCTGTTAAAAAATCTAACATTTAGACAAATTTAGACTAAGGTCTTTTGCAGAAGACACTTAAAAATGAGAGATGACAGAAGAAATCAGCACCATAATGCTTCATTAACGAATCTAATACAAATAAGATTTTATAAAGGAGAGAGAGAGTTATTGAAGTACACTATAAAGAGGTACATTATAATAAAGAAATAGTAGCTGTTTGGAATGGTGCTGAAAAATAGCCAAAGGACACTCCTAATAGCAGAAAGATTTTCTTAATAGGAGAGGAAAAAAAAAAAGTAATATGGCTGTTCTAGTCTGTGATCTAATACTTTTATGGAAAAACCACCATGATATATGTCAGCAAAGTTTTGAATAATCAAAGACCAGAACAAAAACAGAGGAAATTCTAAGAAAACAAATTCCAACCTATAAAACTGCCTTATCAGCATGTAATACTCAACACAATTTTCACTTACAACCCAATATAATCAATGCATATCACCCACTCCAACAGTGCTGGTGATTGTAAAGTGCTGACCAAATTCCACTGAACGTAGTTCAAACAGAAAATGAGAGAAAACTCTTCACATCCAGTTTCTGCAAAATAAAAACTGAGCTACAATCTTGACAAAACTGGACAAAAGAAAGAGTATTACTAACACAGAATCAATTTTCAGCAAGTCATGCTGGGGCTAGCAAAATGCTCTTGACCTTTAAGTATCTTGGTGAGCGGCAGTGAACTGTGAACCAACAGAGAAAGCAACTTTTGCAGCTGCACATCATGCATGTTCATCTGAATATTTCATAACTCAAAACTCTGCATTTTGGAATCTTAATCTCATTTTACCTCACTCTGATCCAGAATAAATAAAATAATGAATGAGACTTTGGAATATCAAATGTCAAAGTTGGTACACCTGGGTGGAGTAGCAGTTGGGTCAATCACTTCAAAGGAGCAAATCCACATACCCCTGGGTTCCAGGAGTTCGAGCAGTGGGCCCATGGGGAAGTAAACATTGTAAACAATTCAATAAAAATAAAATAAAGCTTCTTGCTCCTTTCTACTCCTCCCTGCCTGCCTATTTGCCTTCATTCTTGCCTATACCCTAAAAAAAAAAAAAAAAATTCCCCTTTAAAAAAAAAAAAAAAAAAAAAAAAGCCCATTACTAGCATTTACTACTAGGCAAACTGACTTTCAGAATTTTGGTTACTAACTTTTGTAGTTTTTACTTCCTTAAATTAAGAAGCATATGTGTAAGTGAAAACAAAATGGGAAGTTAACCAGGGTGATGAGAGTTTTGGAAGCTGAATTCTCTGAGGACCTAAAGCTACTCAGGACTGTAACTTTGTTCTTCTTATAGTTCTTTAAATCAGACTGCACTAAACCATCACTTAACTTCAGCCCCCAAGGCAATTATTTTAACTGAGTATAGAAAAACCCAGATAAGACTAAAATGATCAACCAGTCTCAAATAACTTTTATAAACTTATACTTCTATAAATGCCACTAAATATTATAAAAATAATTATAAGAAAAAAATGCATGTATAAAAAATCTTGAACCAGAGTCAATAAGATAGGTTTGAATTATGCTCAATAACAATGCCTACTCACTGGTCTACTATATAAGTAACTCTGCTGGTGAGTTTACTAGATTTAACATTTGGATCTCTCTATTCCTAACTAAAATATTTTATTATTAGGGAAAGATTTCTCAGTTTTATTTACCAGTCTCAGTAGATATGCTACAGATAGGGCTATATGTAACAAGAACAAGAGTTATACAGTCTCACAATTTCAGAACCTTTATATTATAGTAGAAGGTAGAATAAACTTCACTTAAGTGATCTATTTATGAATCACTATTCCTCCTGAAATCGTTAAGTACAACGGATCACAACCAAAAAGAAATACTTTTCCAGTATCTCCTGTTACAGCATTTATCATCACTAGAATTCTTTCACTGAAACAGATTTCAAGTTTCTTAACTTAGAAAGATATGGTAGCATTATATTAAAGAATTTAACTAGGATTTTAGAAAGCAGGCAACAGTATACTTTGACAGGACACAGCATGCCCAGAGAAAAAGTTAATGCTAAATCATTAACTCCTTTTCATTTAGTGAATCCAGATTTTTCTCAAAGAAAAAAAGTTAACTTTCATCTTAGTAAATCATAAACTCTCATAATGGGGTTGAAATAGGAAAGAGGAAAAGGGAATATATAGCACAAAATGTCAACCCTTCCAAATGCTATACTAACTTTCAAAAGACTGGATCTACTTGTTAAGATCACAAAAGAATTTAGGTAGGAAAGAATTAAATCAAAAGCTTAATATATTCTGTGAGCCAAAACTTACAACCTTTAGTAGTCACATAAAACAATATACTACTTTCCCATTTTGTACAACAGTAAGTCATTTTTCAAAATACACTTCAAATGTAAAACACATCATGCAATCCAAATCCTTCATTATAAAAGTTTAGGTGTACTGATGGCCTAGCACTTCAGTACCACTGGGTGAAGTCCACATACATCCCTAGGCTCCTGGTTCAAGACTCAGGGCCAGGAGTAACCACCAAGATGAACAACTAAATAAAATCTAAATAAAGTGCTTCTTCCTCTTCTCTCTTTCTGCCTGTCTACCTATTGACCTTCATTCCTACCTACACCTTTTCTTCATTTAAAAAAAAGGGGGGGGGGGGCATTTACAGTTGTTTTCCGGATTTAGATTGATTGGATCTGGGGCTCTTAGAATAATAATCTTGCTATATACTCTCTACTATAATTTGAGTATGTCATCAGAGAATTTGATTATTGTTAAACTGATGCTCTAATTAACAACTTTAAAAGAATAAGAACCTGATTCTATTTATGCTTCATATCCCAATGGTAGTAAAACTGGAAAAATAATAATAACAACAAAGTTATCTTGCCTATTTCACATGGTTGCTCCAAGGAACATATGAGATGGTAGAGAGTTCTTAACAATCTGCTGGGTATTCTCAAACCTAAGACATTACCACTAACATAAATTGACAGAAGCAACAGTTTAGGGGTCTTTTTGTTAGTGAAAGTCTTTAAGAATAGTCTTTAATAATAATTTATTATGAGCATTAAGACCAGGATTCATATTCTAAAAGAAAACCCATTACCAAATAAGTCTAAAGTCTGGCATTCAACTATCCATAAACACATCCTGCCCTATTTAATCAGCATTACCTCCAACTGTACCATGAACACAGCTTCTTACTTCTATTAGGTTTATTCTTCATGTATGTCTTTCTTTTCCTTTCCAACAACAGTGTTGGTCTTCTTTTTCTGATTCATCTAAAATGATTCAAATTCCATCTTCTTCATATTCCTTTTTCAATATGAAAGACTTTACATTCAAATAATTACTTGCAATCTAGCTACACATGCCTATAAGGCAAGTACAAAACCAATGGATATTACTAACGACATGATATGTTCTCAGTGATTATTAATAAACTAAAAAGTGTTTAGCATTTATTATATTCAAAACAAGGTAAAGGTAGTGAGGAGACAGTGGTGAACACAGCAAACATAGACCCTAGGATTATAATGGGTCAGTTGCAATCTAACAGCACAGCCAATAAGTGCTTCACAAATGTAACCTTCATCATCACTAAATTATCAACTTGCCATTAAAATAAATGAATATTTTTAGGGGGTTTCATGAAAAAAAAAATTTGTAACATAGTACAGTCATATATTTCCTCCTACTTACAGGGGTAGAAAGTTTCTTGCTATTATAATTACTAAATGATCTCTCAATTTAAAATTAGTCCAAAAGAAAAATTAACATTTTCATCTCAGCTGGATAGTATCGCTGCAAGTTAAATTGATGTCTCAAAATCTTTCATCACTCCCATTACTTAAAGTATGACTGATATACAAGCATGGTTTGAGACCTTCATCAACACACATTCTGTGAATTTTATAATTATCTCTGGTATTGAGAAAAATGCATAGTTCCACCATTTAGAGTTTTCTTTCAATTTCTTTTTTAAATAAGTAATAATACTTGATGACTGCCACATGCTTAAGGAAACGTGCACACATATTGTTATAAGAGCAGTTAGCAATTGTTAATTTATGTATGGCCAAAAACACAATCCTTTAAATATCCTTGCCATTTAAGCCAGCTTGTTCTAGAAACAGAGTTTTTATTACTAAGTTTATCAATAAGAGTACTCTAATCAAAAATTTTATTAAAATGTATAAAATTAAAGAAAATATTATGTCAGTTTTAACTAATCTTATTCCATACTTAAAATTTTAACTATACAATATACATATACAATCTATCAGTAATTTTTAACCACAAATTTTTAAAGAAAATAACGTATTTTAAGTCATTCATTTCTGTGAAGTAATATTATTTGAGAATTTTTCTGTTTACCCAAACTATGAAGTAATATATAGCCACAAATTCACATTTTCCTACCACAAATGCACAATAATGCCCTCCTACTAAAAGGAACCACTATGTAAAGAACATTACTATCCATGCCTGAAATCTCCCTAGTCTATAACAGGTAGGGAAATCTTTTCAGGGATTGAAATTAAATTTAGGTTTTCTTTTCTCAGTAAGTTACCATTCTAATCACTGTGCCTTCTGAACTCGTTTTCTCAGTAAATTTGTCTAAATCATTTTAAGTGATTAGGAGGTAAGGCTAACTGCTAAGTCGTCTGGTTTCAATGGAAACATAAATAAAAAGTATTCTTAATTGTTCAAATATTTAAATATTTTCAATCAATTTAATTCTCACTATAATTTATGTTTGTTTATTGCCCTCTAAAACAATGGTCCTCAACCAAGGGTAATTTTGGCCCGGGAGATGGGAGGAAAAATAATTTTTTTTAAATTATCCCCACGGAGGGCTTTGGTGAGTGTGGTAATTCTGGGTGTTACTGGCATCTAATGAGTTAAAAGGCTGGGGATCCTGATAAACATCTTACAATGCATAGGATAGTACTCCACAACAAAGAATCATCCCAGCTAAACTGTCAATAGTGCTCAGACGAAGAAATCTTGCTCTAAAATCATCCTTGATGCTACCAATGAAATGATTCTTCCAGTTTCCACTATTTTCTCCAATAAACCCATCAAACGGGTCTACGATTAGCAACAAAAAGTAAAGAAGTCCCTGTTTGTATGCTCTTGAGCAATTTATTTTACTTATCTAACCATCAATTTTATTAAGTATAAAAAAGGGGCATTAATAGCCATTTCTTCATTAATCTACTATGAGGATTAAATGAAATAATAAATACAAAAAAGCACTTAATAAGCCCTGGAACTAAAAAGATGGTAGTTAAAAATTACTATTTTTCACATCCAACCTTTACACAAGCTATTTTTATCACTTAGAGCGATTTTTCTTCAGTTTGCTTACTGAAATTAACATCTGTACAACTATAAAAACAATCAAAATTCCGTATTTATAAACTATACATGAACATTTATCTAAACTATAATTGCTCTCCCATACCATTTCCTACCTATCCTCCCCACCAATAGAACTGACAATATTCACAAGAGTTTATCTTACTCAAAATCTCACAATATCAACAATCAAAAATCTAAAATCAAAAAAGGGTAAGGTTTACAATTAATACTTATTTAAAATCATTTATCTCAAACTCAAAATGCAACTAAAATATAAACAATGACTTTAGCTAATGTATTAACTGTTAAGTTTCTACATAAAAACATCAGTAAAAATATTTTAATTGAAAATAAATTTATAACAAAAAGTGTAGGCTAAATATTCCCACTGATGTGAATTACAACAAATATATATTCATTCACACTCTAATGGCAAAAAAATGTTAAACATACTTGAAACAAAAAGAATATATAATTTCATAGGAGATGGTTTCACTCCTATGTGGAATATAATGAAGTGAAACAGATAAATCCATAGGATGCATGACTGTATGTGTATATGTGTGTGGGGGTTGGGGGGTGGTAAAGGGCACTGGAACTCTTGTGGTGGGTATGGTATGAAATGTAGACTGAGATCAATTTCAATATCATAAAATGATATGAATATAACATTGTAAAGAAACAATAAATATTATCATTACATATATCTTTTCAGATATATCCTGAAATATAATGACTGCTAACATTCGTAAATTTCGATCATTTATCACTAACTGAAAAGTAATCCAGATTGAATAATGCAAGTAATACTTGTGTGAGGAATTGTTGGGAAAATGAAGACACCTTGAAGTTTAGAGAAAGGAAGTTCAAAATTAGATAAAAGGGGTCAATTATGTGGAAAAAAAAATTAAGCTATTGGCAAACTTTTAAAATTAATTTTACTGAAGGAATATTGCAGCGTAAGGCAAACTTAATGCAAATATTTATGATGATGGACACATTAAATGTCTATAATGATGCAATGTTCCTTCACAATAAAAAAAGTAAAAAAAAATACAAAGCAAAAACACACCTTAAATGTGCATTCTGAGTTGATTTTTAAAGTACTGTGAGAGTGAAGTAAAAACAAAAATGAGAAATTAATTCCAGGCATTTCATAAGATGAATGACCAATAAATTATTTAGTCTGTTGAGTCAGCAACATCAGATTAGTATCAAGCATCTTTTCTAAATACCAAAATGTATGTCTAAGATCTAAATCAAATTATTATAACAATAGTTTAAAATGAATTTACTTTTTGGGAAAAGGAAAAGTGGTGGTGGTGGTGGGAATTGGGGGAAAAAAGCAACAGGTATAACCCTACCTGAACCAACTGGAGAAGAGCCAACACTAAGACTTTGTAAACTTCCATTCCTGAGCAATGTAGGAGATTTCTGAAGACTAGAGCTTGTTACACTTCCTGCAGCTGATGCTACAGATGATGTTGGTGAAGCAGAAGAAACTGAGAGATGAGAAACATTTTCTTGATTTTTGTTTCCTTTGGGTCTACCAGGCCCATGCTTACTCTGCTTACTTCCTTTTCTTTTCTTTTCCTTTACAATTTCTTCTTCTATGGCAGATGCTTGAGCCCGCTTATATCCTGCTGTAGGAAGGCTGGAATTACCCATATCTCCAGGTGAATTTTCAAAGCTTTTAGGCTGTGAAATAACAGCTGAGGTCGAAGGGAGACCAATTAAGGAACTAAAACTATTTACACCCCCTTCCTGGCTTCCAGACTCTCCTTTATGTACATCTTTGGTTGATGATGACTGTTGGGAATGAGTATAACTGTCATTACGTAGATCAGAGTCTGTAAAGCTCAAGAAATCCTGGGGAGATTGTACTGAACTTCCCGAAGATGACTTTACACTGCCTGGAGTTCCTGAAAAACTGCCTGTAGTGAAAAAAAAGAAAATAAAAGAAAGAAAGAAAGAAAAAAGGGAGGGGAGTTGGAAAAGAAAAAAATGGATACAAAAGTTCCCTTGAGTAGTAGAAATGATACAATCATCACAGATGAAAAAATTACTATAAAATTAAGGATATCACTATGTAAAAAAAAGCTAGATTTTTAAAAGATTATCAAAATCAAGTTTTATAAAATTATCCTTAAAAATACTTGTAATGTTATAGTCATTAAATTGAATATTAACTCTTGAATTACAAGCAATTACTTGTACAGATAGCAAGATACAAGAAGTGTTTTATTTAACCTATCTTCTTATCAAAACAACATTCCTCAATTCTCCCCCAAACAACTTGTATATGCTTGAGGAATGACTGAAGAACAGCAAAGTCTCTAGAAGACTTTGATAAAACTAAAACTCTATCCAGGGAAACTTTGTCTTTTTGCAGATATTTTTCCATATATTTGCAGATATAATGATTGCAAAAGTTCCCAACAAATAATAAGAACCTGAAGGTATACATTCTGCAACTTCAAGATAATGTTGATGAATGTTATTATATCAGTTAAATCTACCCAGCAAGAACAAGGATTTGATAAGATTACAATAAGTGCATGGAACCTAATCTATATCTTACATTCTCACAAGCCACTTCTCATGGAGCTGCATTTAAAACAACAAAAACTCAACCACCAACATTCTTTTATGAAAATAAAATCACAGAAGCAGCTCTCATAAATCACTTCCAGAACTGCTTATCCTCTTCCCACTCTTTAAAGAACAGTAAGGCAGTCCACCTTGTCATTATGAGCTATGAGAATGTTAAGGTTCTTATGGACCTGGAAGAAAAAGAATATGGCTGGGATAAAACAATAGTCTGGTCCACATATTGCTAAATTCTCTTCACTCTTGCCAAATGAAGCAACAAATATTTAAATTCAGTTGTGATCAAACATCTATTATGCTTCATAAAACTAAACTACATCATATTTTAACCAATATATTTAGAAATAAAGGCTCAAAATAAACTTTTATTGGAGTAGAAAGGAAATTTCAAGTTAAGCGTCAGATTTTATTGCAGAGCATATTCATATGTAATCACATATAAATCCACCTAAATAATTACACAGATACCTTTCCCTCATATACAGAATTTCTTTTTAAGTGGTCTCAATTGTGACTTTTAAAATTTCAACCTCTTCTGAAACTGCTTATTAAAAAAAGAACATTAATAGCTTTACAATGTAATGTTTTCAAAAGAATGTTTCATTAATTTACAAAATTTATGTACTTATGTGAGCATTTTCAGGTGTCTATATAGAAAAATGTAAATATTAAGAAACCATTTAGATTATAGCAGTCATTTAAAGGTTACTGCAATTTGTCACTTAGCAACTACAAAATTCTTTATTATCCACATTCCGATCTGTATCATTTTTTTTATACTTATTTTTGGTTTTACAGCTGGTGTTTAAAAAACTCACTATCATATACCAAATACTTTACAACATTTAGTAAATACATTTTATTTTTAAAATTCACATACACATACTACCTGAAGTAAAAAAAAAATAAAATAAAACTAATTATATTAAATGTCCTTCCTTTAAATGTCAACTTTTAAAACCATGGCAGAATAAAACTTCAGATGTGGAAACATAATATATTCTCTACCATGCCTTAAACAGAAACAAGAAAATACTTCAATGTTGTGAAGTTTAAGAAAATGAGAGATTTCTAACCACATTAGCACTTCACAGATCAAAAATTGAAAAATACAATTATTAAAAACTAAGTTCTTAGTTCTGGAGGAAAAGATGGTTGATTTTTGCTAATACCACATTCAAAATGTAAATGAAGTGACATTAAAATTTAATTAAGGTTCTACTATTTATTTTCTAAAAATAACAATAAATATAAACTAAATGTATTCAAATAAAAGCAAATTTGAAATTTTATTTCTTTTCTACATGTCTAACATTTCTTAAACAGACAAAAGAAACCATCTAGGGCTTAAAAATGTCAAAGCCCATAATTATTTCTTAAAAATTTACAAATGTACTGAGTTTTGGGTTTTTTTTTTTTTAACGGAAAGGTACAAGCAGGAATGAAGGCAAGTAGGTAGGAAGAAAGAGGAGGAAGAAATACTTTGTCTATTTTACTTAGTTGGTAATCTTGATTGTGGCCCCTGGTTCCAGGTCACAAACCTGGTCTTTTGGATGTATGTGGACTGCAACTGGCAGATTTAACCACTAAGTCACCAGGACATGCTCAAATACACTTTTAAAAGAGAAGTCAGAAGACTAAGCAATCTCTATACATATTCTAATTATATCCCACTAGAGTCTGAATAGAACTTTTATTAAATAAAGCTTGGAGTAAAGAAAAAAGCATTTTCTTCTTCATTTACCCCTAGGGAGCAAGGGGGTAGGAGAAAGGCTTTATTATAGACTTTATAACATATTTCTTATCACAGTTTTAACATTTGTATTTCTCAAAATATTTATGGTCATGGTGTTGTCTGGTGGTTCAGATGTTGAGCCTGTGTCTGGGGTGTACAGTCCACATACAGCCTGAGAACCCAGGTGCTGAGGGAAGAGGGGTGAGGAGAAGGGAGAATATGGACAGACACAGGGACAAATAAAAGTGGACAACTAAATAAATAAAATGCTTTCTCATCTCTCTTCCAGACTTCATTCCACTTTAAAAAAGAAATTTATGGTCACATTAAAAATTATACAAAGTAAAAACGTACAAGAGGCTAATGTGTTCTAAAATTAGTTGAGTTATACTCTGTTCTACATAAAATACGGTTGCCATATAAAATACAGTGTAATACATCCTGGTGGAGTAGCAATTGGGTCAGCTGCCTCCAGCCAGGTACAGTTTACATACATTCCAAGGGTTTGAATTACAGGAAAGGAGCGGGGTGGGGGTCACACAACTAGGATGAACAAGTAAATAAAAATTAATAATTAAATGTGTCTTTTTCATCTCTTTGCCTGCCTGCCTGCCTCTGTGGGCCTTCAATCCTGCCTGCACCTTTCATTTAAAAAAAAAAAAAAAATCCAGCATGCCCTCGTAATTTTAAATTTCAGTTAAACAAATTGTTTTTTTCTGCGTAACTATGCCCCAAATTTGGGTCATTTTATATTGAAAAATAATTTATTGGTTAGTTGAGATTCGACATTAAATATAGAAGACTTCCCAAAAGATATGTGGACTGCAGAAAATTATACTTTAAACTTCAAGATTTATAATAATAATCATAATTACTATTATGTATTATAAGCATACATAATGAACAACTATTGTTTACCAAAAACCATTTTGATCACCAACTACCTATTTATCTACTAAAAATATATATAACTTAACTGTTTTGTTTTTAATAGGAAAAGATAAATAAAAACAATTTATAAAAAAGAATGTTTGCTCTGTAGAGCATAAAGGACTAGTTCAGCTTTTCTTTATTCGTTTTTCTTTTTTAAGGGAAAGTGCAGGCAGGAATGAAGGTAAGTAGGCAGGAAAGTAGGAAGGCAGAAACACTTTATATATTTTACTTAGTTGTTTGTCTTGGTTGTTTCCCCTGTCCCCAGGTCTTGAACCAAGAACCTTAGGATGTATGTGAATTGCACCACAGTAGATTAACCCACTAGGTCACCAGAGCATGCCCCCAGTTTTTCTTTTTCTTCTGCAATCTAAATCTCTATTCCACAACCATTTAAACATTAAAATTACATTTCTATTTTGGAAGCACATGTCATAACATAAAAAGAAAGCAAATATCCCATAAACATTTTAACAAGGGACACTAGTCTTTGAAATTGTCTTACTACAGCAACTAATCATAAAATACCAAATGATCCATTACTGTAAGTAAAAATAAATTTACGAAACTTAACCACTACTGATCATCATATGATATGGACAAGCATTTTAACTAAGTCATCATAATTAATACCTTGCTGGAAAGGACTAGCTGCGGACACAGTCGTTCCTGGATTTCTTCCACCAGGTTTCCTTCCCCTTTGACCTGAGCTGTGAGCTGAAGATTTCTTCCCTTTGTTCTCTGACCCTCTAACATCTGAAACATCTTTTCCACTAGTTGTGTGCGTAGAGACTTCCTGGAAATTCGCATTAGTAAATCGTGCTGCAGTATCTTCCAAGCGTTTCAAAGATCCAGATATAGAGTTGCTGCTAGTGCTCGTGTAAGTCTAGTATTTTTATTGAGAAAGGAAGGACAAGGAAATCGATTACGTTTTGGCAAACAGAGGGGTTGGCATCTTAAGAATAATATATTAGATTTGTAAGATAAACATAAAAATCAGTTCACCTAAGAAAATCATGCAAAAAAATTATTTTAGCATGTTACAAATACTTTTTAAAAATAACTATCATCTATAATATGGCTATCTGAGCATCGAATTGCAGAGATTAGTAAAAGTAAGTATTAATTTTATATACTCAGTGACACACTGTAAATAATACTGAAGCAACATCATTGTCAACAAGAACATACTACTTCCAAGACATTAAATTAAAATTAGCTTTAATGTTCAGTACAAAAAACAATTAGAAAAAATAAGGAGCTACAAATTCATTAGAGGACTATGTCCATGAGATTATAAGCATCTAGTACAGGTCAGAGCAAAAATGTTTTTAATTCAAATAAAGGCTGCTTTTCAAAACAGAAAAATTAAAACCTTTAAAACAGAAATTATTTCTTCTAATTATTAAGTATTATATTTCAGTTAGGATTTTTTTAAATTAAAAGTATTACTATACCCTAAAATGGATTCTCAATATGCCCCTTGATCTAGATATGTTAGGGGGGGAAAAAACAGGACAAAGATTTGTTCAAACAATCTCCAATTTTTTTAATAATAATTTTAATACAGATGTGTCCAAATAATTGCAAATTAAATAACTATAAAAATACAAAAAAGTGTTATACCAAAGATATATTAATCAACATGCTTTGAAATGAAAGGTGTTTTCAAATATATCTATCTAAAAATCTGATCTAAATTAAAGATATGAAAATATTCAAAGTTGAAATTTTCCTCATATAACCACCACTTACTGGAAACCATGAGATAAATTTGAAACTCAAGGAATTGACAATAAAATTAGGTATGACAATAGTTGACATTTTTAACAAAATCAGTGTTCTAAAGGAGCTACACAAGAAGATTTCAAATGTTTTGAAAACCCAATCTTCTGCTGCTTGTCCACTCATACCACCCGCACTCCACTGTCATCTCACTGCCAATAACAGATTTTCATAAACAAATATCAGACATCTCATTAATGCAAACCAATCACTATTCTAATAAACAATAATCCACAAAAGAGTAAAAGTTTCAAAGTAAGTTTGACGGGAAAATAAACTCCCATTTAACAAACCAGTATCTTTTTTTATTTAAAAAAAAAAAAGGAAACGTGTAGGCAGGAATGAAGGTGAGCAGGCAGGTAGGTAGGTAAGGATAGAGAGGAGGAAGCAGCATTTAAAAATTTTTATTTAGTTGTTTATCCTAGCTGTCTCCTCTGGTTCCAGGTCTTTAACCAGGAACCTTGGGATGTATGTGGAATATGCCATGGTGAACTAAAACAACGGGACACCAGCCCTGGCCCTAAAGAATAGAAATCATGTAACTCGTACTTAGAATACAATGAAATTAAGGTTAAAAGTTAATTAACAGAAACATAGCTAGAAAATCCCAGAATGTCTAGAGATTAAACAAGACTTCCACATAAAACATGGATCAAAGAAGGTCAAGAGAAGTTTTAAAATATTATTAATTAAATGACAATGAAAAATTCTTCAGAAAAGGAAAATGATGCGTGTCAAAAACATAGATATAAATAAAGAACATCGGAAAAGTGAAAATTGTAAATTCTTAATTGCTCAAAATATTTTGATCAAAACATTAACAGTAACAATGTAATTGATTATATCATCTTATACATGCATACAACACATAGAAAACATGCTCATGTATTAGTGAAATGGCTGACAGTACTGACAAAAAGGGTAAGAGGGATGCTTAGAAATATTTTCATTTTATAAGGAATTTATACTACTGTGATGCTGTACAGTATCATTTGAAAGTGGACAGGGATTAACTTGAAACATATATCGCAAACAGTAAAGCAACCATGAAGGGGAAAAAGTATATAAAACAAATATATTAAAAAATGAAAAAATTGAAGGCATATCAAGTGATGTGGACAACTAAATAAAAATGAAGACACTTCCTCCTCCTTTCTCTGCCTGCCAGCCTACTGGTCTTCATTCCTGCCTGCGCCTTCCTTTTAGTAAAAAAAAAAAAAAGAAAAAGAAAAAGAAAAACCGCAATGGGGACATGGCCTGGTGGTTTAGTGGATATGCCCACCAGTCACAGTCCACATACATCTCAAAGATGAACAGTTAAATAAAATGCTTTGGTGGTGGGAACCACAATAGGGAGAAAACTCATAGAAGACAAAAACAAAGACCAGTGCACCCTGATGGATCAACAAGTTAAGTCAATCACCTCCAAAGGAGCAAGCCACACACGTCTCAGTTCTGGGGGAAACAACCAGTATGAACAACTAAATAAAAATAAAATAAAGTGCTTGCTACTTCCTCCTCTCTCTTCCTGCCTGCCTCCTTCATTCCTGACTACACTTGTCCTTTAAAAAATATGAAGGACACCAAATAGAAAACAGTAACAAATTTAGTAGATATTAACCCAAACATATCGAATATCACCTTAAACATAAATGATCTAAATATGCCAGTTAAAAGAAAGAAACTGTCAAGAGTGGATCAAAACATGAGACTCAACACTAAAGTCTATCTACAAGAAACTCACTTTAAATATTAACACATAATGATCAAAAATCAACTGATGGATAAAGACATACCATTGTAGCACTAACCATTAACAGAGTGAGAACAGCTATGTTAATATCAGACAAAGCAAACTTAAGAAAAAGAAAAGTTATCAATGATACAAAGGGACATTATAATATGATAAAAGGATCAATACAGCAAGAAGACACAATTCTCAATCTGTATGTGTTCCAGGACAACACATCAAAATATGGCAAACAAAAACCAACGAAACTTCAATGAAAAATAGAATGATCCACTCATAGAGATTTTAACTTCTACGAGAAGTGGACAAATAAATCCAGCAGGCAGAAAACTGTTAAAACAGAACATACTCAAACTAAACAGCACCATTAAAATAGAATTATTATCTAAAGACTATATTATCCAATAACAGCAGAATATACATTCTTTTCAAGTTTGTATGGAACATTCATCAAGATAAACCACATTTTGTGTCATGAAATATACCTCAAAGAATGTAAAGAATAGAAATCATGTAACTCGTACTTAGAATACAATGAAATTAAGGTTAAAAGTCAATTAACAGAAACATAGCTAGAAAATCCCAGAATGTCTAGAGATTAAACAAGACTTCCACATAAAACATGGATCAAAGAAGGTCAAGAGAAGTTTTAAAATATTATTAATTAAATGACAATGAAAATGCAACTTACCAAAACGTGTGGAATGCAGCAAAGCAGTGCTTAGAAAGTTAGAGCACTGAATGCATATATTATAAAAATAAGCTCTTTAAGCAATAAACTTGATAAGCTTCATCTTTAAAAAACTAGAAGCAAATTACATATAAATACGCAGAATTACCAAAAAATGCATTAATGAGATTAAAAACAGGATAGAGAAAAATCCAAAGCTAGTCCTTCAAAAAGATGAACTCTAGCCAGGACACCTAAAAAAATACAGAGTACACAAATAACTAATATCAGAAATGAAAGGGGGGCAAAATTTAAACAAATGTGAACATTAAAAGAATAAAAAAATTATGAATAAGTCTTTGTCCACAAAATTAGATAACCTGTAGGAAAGGGATTCATAGTTCTTTAATTGCCAGTAGTCACTTTAAGCAGGACTATACATGAAATAAATTGAATCAATAATTAATAATACCCCCCAAACATTAAAGTACCAGGCGTAGATGGATTCAGTGGTGAATTTTACCAAACATTAAAAAAAAACAAACAAACAATTCTCTATAATATCTTTCAGAGAAAATAAGCAGAAATACTTAACTCATTCTATGGGGCCAGTATTACTCTAATATCAAAATAAGGATGTTAAAAGAGAAAACTATACAACTATCTCATGAGTATAAATGCAAAAGTTCTCTGAAAAATTAGCACGCTAAATCCAATAATGTGTTAAAATTATAAAATGATAAGTGAAATTTGTACCACAAATGCAAAACTGGGTTAACATTTAAATAATCAATATAATTTAGTAGAAAAGGAAGCTCCCAGTAGGGAGCTAAATCGCATTCAGAACTTGGGATAAGGGCCCTGGCAGAGAAGATGGAACTATGGGAGGGCACAAAACACCTGAAGAGCTGCTACAGCAGCAGTGATGAGCCACCAAGCAGGCCCGGACATGGAGGAGAGGGAAATTGTCTTGGTGAGGGACGGAAGGAGAACCACCACACTGGGGGTTTCCATGAAAGGAATAAACCACAACACTACTCGTGGCGCCACCCTTTGTGTAGAGGCAGAACTTCAGCCCGACTGTCAATTGTGGGCCAGAAACAAGGTGATCACCTTACACAACACCATCACAACAGGGAAACTGAGCCCACAGAAATGTCAACAGAATGCCAAACAGGGGTAAAAGCACAGAGAAATATATGAGAAATGATGTATTCAATCAAAAACCCAGGGGAAAAGCAGAATATAGCAGAGGTATGCAAACTACCTGAAGATAAATTTAGGGAAACAGTAATTAACATATTCATCAGAATGAAGAAAACAATAGAGAAAGTAAAAGAGAACATAAAAAAGACAAATGAAGATACCAAAGAAACGAAAATTATAACAGATGAATGAAAGAAGTCAATGGGGGGACTCAATTTTAGGATAGAGGAAGCTTCAAACAGAATCAGGAACCAGGAAGATAACTCAGAGGAATGCACTCAAGCAAATTAGCAAAGAGTTTAAAAAGAAAGAAAGAAAAGAAATGAAGACAGCATTCAAAACCTTGGGAATAACATTAAAAAAAGAAAAAAATTCACATCATAGGGGTTCCAGAAGGAGAAGAAAGAGAAAGGAAGGCAGAAACTGTATTTGAAGAAATAATAGATGAGAATTTCCCAAAACCTGAAGAATGAAGCAGCCTCCAGACCCAGGAAGCACAAAGAATTCCTTATATAAGAAACCCAAACAGAACTACACCTAGACACATTATCATCAAAGTGTCAAAACACAAGATAGGGAAAGAATCTTAAAAGTAGTCTGAGAAAAATGTGTCACATACAAAGGAGTCCTCAACAAGATTTGTCAGTGGATTTCTCAACTGTAACTCTACAGGCCAGAAGGGAATGACATGATATATTCAAAGTACTAAGAGCAAAAGATTTTCAAATCTAGGATACTATACGCTGCAAGATTATCATTCAGCACTGAAGGAATGAAGCTTTTCTGATAAGCAAAACTTAAAAGGAATTCTTCACCACAAAATCAGGTTGCAAAAAATATTAAAGCATGTTCTATAAAGGGTAAAGAAACCCCACATAAAAACCGTAAGACAGCAAAATATAAAAAGTAGGAAGGAAGAAAAGGGAACAAAAATGTGGGTAGATAGAATGAGTAGAAAAATAATCAGTGTTAAAATAAAAATAGGAAATCGACAGAAATGTCAATGCTAAATTCAGGGTAACCTTAAAATAGAATCTCAGAGAAAAAGCCAGGAAGAAAACAAAAAGGGAAAAAAAGCAAAACATAACCACATCCAACCAACAGAAGGAGACAGAAGGACAGGGGCACTGTCTAGCGCAACATACAGAAAACAAATTACATAATGACAATATGTAGCCACATATCAATAATTACCCTAAACATTCATGGATTGAGCTTGCCAAATAATGCAGAGTGGTTAAATGCATTAAAAAACTTAACCCAAACTTTTGTTGTATTCAGGAAATCCACCACTGCTCAAAAGATGAGCAAAGGCTCAAAGTCAATGGATGAAAGACAATCCTACCAGTTGAATGACAACCACAAAAAAAGCAAGAACAGTTATACTCATACTGGATGAAAGACTTTTATCTAAAGAGCATAAGGAAAGACAAGATGGACATTATATAATGACTAAAGGGTTAATACAGCAAAAATATATAAATCTTATTAACATGTGCATCAAATGAAAGAGTATTAAAATATATTAATTACTATTAGATCTGTGGCAAGACATCAATAGCAACACCATATTAGTGGGGGATTTCAACATCCCACTTACAATAATGGACAGATCAAGCAGGTAGAACATTAACAGAGAAACAGCTGCATTAAATGACCATCTGGAACAGGTAGGTTAATAAGACATATACCAAACATTTCACCCAGCGACTACAGAATTCAGTTTCATCTCAAGAGTGCACAGAATATTCTCAAGGATAGAACACATGCTGGGACAGATAATATCTTTCAACAAATTAGCAAAAATGCAAATCATACCAAGCATCTTTTCTCACCAAAATGGCTTAAAACTAGAAATCTATCACAAAAAGAAAGCTGGATGACTCCAAATTAATTGGAAACAAAACAATTTTCTTCTTAAAGACTCTTGGGTAAAAAATGGAAATCCAAGAAGAACTTAAGCAAAGAAATTTAAAGAGATATCAAAAGTCTTCCTAAAAATAAAAGCCAATGACTAGATGGCTTTTCTATTGAGTTTTACCAAACCTTCAGAGAATTAACATCTATTCTTCTGAAACCCTTTCAAAATATTGAAGAACAGGGAACACTCCCAAATACTTTTTATGCAGGTAACATCACACTGATACCAAAAACTGATGAGACATCAAAAACTACATATCAATATCTCTAATGAATATAGATGCAAGAATTTGCAACAAAATATTAGCAAACTGAATCCAACGATGCATTAAAAAGATCATCCATTATGACCAAGTGAGCTTATCCCAAGGAAGCAAGGATGGTTCAACATCTATGAATGTACTAATGTAATACACCATATCAACAAGAGCAAAGAGAAAAATGATGTGATCATATCAACAGACACAGAAAAGGTTTTGACAAATCCCACACCCATTTATGTTTAAAAAAATCTGCATAAGATGGACACAGAAATTACATACCTCAACATTTTAAATACAGACCCTTGCAATAGAACTGAGGTTACCAATAGGGATGGGACAAGTGGTGAAACAAGTGGTAGCAGAGCCTACTACAAAAGGGTAAAGAACACTTGAGTGATGCGGTGGAGGGCAGGGTATATTGATATATATTTGAAGAATGGGAAAACTGTACATATGGGGAACTACACATGAGTTTATTTTAATGTGTAAAATCAAAGTTACTGCAATAAAAAAACTGATGAAGAATTTTATAATGAACAGAAAAGGTTAGAAACCACTTAAATCATTGCAATCTGATTACTGAAATAAAACCACACCTGTATGGACAGTCTATGACAAAGGAAAATCTTCAATAAATGGTGATGGGAAAACTGGAAATATATCTTCAAAAAAAAAAAAAGAAGAAACTAGACTATTCATTATTGACAATTACAAAAATCAATTCAGAATGAAAACCCTGGATGTCAGTACCAAAATCATAAAATACCTAGAACAAAATGTGGAGAAAACCCTCTTACACTGTTGATGGATATGTAAATTGGTGTAATCTCTTTGGAAAACAGTATGGAGATTCTTCAAACAAATATGGATCTACCATTTGATTCAACAATCCTTCCGTTGGGCATATACCCAGAGGATACAAAATCTCTAATCAGGAAAAACATCTGCACCACTATGCTCATAGCAGCACAAGTCATCATAGTAAGACATGGAAACAACCTAAGTGTCCATCAAAAGCTGACTGGATAAAGAAACTCTGGTACATACATTCAGTGGAATTCTATGATATTAAAAAACATGAAATTGTGCCTTTTGCGACAACCTGGATAGAACTGGAGATCATCCTGAGTGAAATAAGTCAGAAAGAAAGAGAAATACAGGATGGTTTCACTCACATACAAATTCCAATAAAAAATAACAGGACTCAGGACTAGCTATGACAATGGCGGGGGGCAGTAAGGGGAAAAGGTGGCGGTAAGGGATACTAGAATTCTGGTGGTGGGTGTGTTGTGAAATATAGACTGAGATGTAGTTTCAATATCCTAAATGGAATTTAGCATTGTGAACCAAAGAAATAATATTACTACAAAATATATCTGCTTTAATTGACAGACTGCATTAAAAATCTTCAATGTTTGAAGCCTCCACATAAACATTCCACAGTGAATAGTTAACAATTATTATAATCAAAGAATTTGTTAAGAAGCTGTACCCTAATTACTCCAACCACTAACAAGAAATGACAATTATATAATGATAGATGTTCTGATTATTTTGTGGCAATCATATAACAACATATATATTAAACTAACATGTTGTATGCCTTGAATATTATATGTCAAATACATTTTTTAAAAACAAATTAAAAATGAATGAGAGACTTGGATGTAAGACCAAAAATCATAAAATAGTACACGAAAACAAAGTGAATACATTCCATGATAATGAACTCTGAGAGAACTTTAGGGATTCCACTAGCCAAGGAAATGAAAAAATAAAAATAAATCAACAAACGGACTACATCAAACTACAAAGCTTCTAGACAGTCAAAAAAAAAACCATCACCAAAAAGGAAAAGACTTCTTACTAACTAGGAGAAGTTATTTGCACATCACACATCTGATAACAGATTAATATCCAAAAATATAAAAAGAAACTCATAAAACTCAACAAAAAAACAATCCAATCAAAAATGGGCAGAAGACGTGAACAGACAACTCTTCAAAGAAGACATACAGTTGGCCAACAGGCACATGAAAAGAGAGATGTCCCTCCTCTCGTCATTAGAGAAATGAAAAAAACAAAAACAAAAACAAAAACATATTACCTCATACCTGTGAGAAAGGTTATGAAACAAAAGAATGGAACACATCAAGCGTTGGCAAGGACACAGAGAAATGAAAATCCTTTTACACTGTTGGTGGGAGTGTAAATTGGTATAACCATATGGAAAGTAGTGTCAAGACTTCTCAAAAAAAAAAACAATAAGGGAAATTATGTTATCCTGCAATCGCTACTTCCAGCTATTTACCCCCCTCACACACACACATCACTAATTAAAAGAGATATAAGCACCCTCAAGATTATTGCTGGACTGTTTACAACAGCCAAAAAAATGGAAATAACCTAGGCTCGCACTGGTTAATGAATGGATAAAAAAGACATGGTATACTAACACAATGGAATACCACACAGTCCTAATAAAAGATGAAATCTTGATATTTGTGACAACATGGATGGAACTAAAGGGGATGATACTAAGTGAATGAAGTCATAAGATAAATACTGATCACCTCACTCCTGAGAATATGAAGAAACAGAACAAATGGACAGGACAAAGACTAACACTTGGCCACTGACAACAGAATTGACATTACCAGAGGGAAAGGGGGTAAAGGTTGGAAGTGAGTGGTGGCAGAGTCCAATGGACAGGTGGAAGTGGTGGAAGGCTACTGAAAAATCTGTAGTAAGTGTGGTATGGTATCATATACTTGATTATTATTTTGCGAATCAATGTTTACTTTAAAAAAAAAAAGGTAAGTAACAGACTAGCACAAAATATTTGCAAAAGATAAATCTGACTTTTAAAAAAACAAACTAGCAGGCCCTGATGGCTCAAGCATTAAGTATGCAGCTACGGTGTAGTCCACATAAAGCCCAACAATCTGAGTTTGTGAGCAGACGGTAAGCAAAATTAATATATAAAAGACGATTCTTCCTCTTCTCTCTTCCCATCAGCCTGCCTATATTCCTAGCTGCTTCCTTCCTCTTAAAAAAAAAAAAAAAAAAAAAAAAAGGCTGTTAGCCAATACATATTTTTTAAAAACCCTGAAAGTCAACAATGTAAAGCCAAACAATCTGAGTTTCAAAATGGTTCTGACCTTTAACAGACACCTCACCAAAGAAGATATGGCAGTGGAAATAAGCCTAAGAAAAGAAGTCCCACATCCTAAGTCAGTAGAGAAATACAAATTGAAACAATGAGATGCCGCTACACAAGCTATTAGAAGAGTCAATATTCAGAACACTAGTAACACCAAATGCTGGTGTGGGTATAGAGAAAAGGAAACTCTCATTTATTGCTGGCAGAAATGTAAAATGATACTGCTACTTTGGGAAACAGTTTAACAATTTCTTATAAAACTAAACATATTCTAATAATATGATCTAGCAATCAACATGGCTTTGTATTAATCAAGACTCAAAAAATTATGTCCCATACAAAAAGCTACACAGGATGTTTATGGCAGCTTTATTCAAATTGCAAAACTTGGGTGAATGGCCTAATTGTGTTATCAGAGACAATGGATTATTATTCAGCCTTAGCCTTCTATCAATTTTAAAATGAAATTACAGTTTAAAAGCTTCTCATAAATAAAACCTTAGGGCCAAGTTGTTTTAGAAGTGAATTCTAAAAGTAATGCTAAATTTAGAAAAATGCTTCCAGAAAAGTGAATGAAGCGCATACTTTCAAGTAAGCTCAGGGTTACTTTCAACACCAAAACCAAGAAAGATATTCTAAGAAAATAAAACTACAAACCATTATCTCTCATAGAGATGTAGAAATTCTTTCATAATTTAAAAAATTAAATTCTACAATATATAAAGGTGAAAATACATCAAGACCAAGTGGGATTTATCTCACTAATGCAAGATTAGCTTAACAGTGGACAAATAACCCATGTAATTAACATTGAAAAAAATAATGTAATTCATATTAACAAATTTTAAAAGACAAAAATCAACATATTGATTACAAATACATAGAAGAATTATGTGACAAAGCCTATTATGACTGATAAAAATTATAGGCAAACTAGGAAAAAAAGAATTTCCTCAGCATATATAATGTTATTAAATTAAATACTTTCCCCCAAGAATAAGAAAAAAACAAGTTGCTTGTTCACTCCTAATATATTTATTCAACATTACACTAGAGGTTCTAGCCAATATAAGGAGAAATAAAAAGTATCCATATGAGAAATGATGAAATAAACTGTCTTTTTTTGAAGAAAATCCTACTGAATCAGTAAAGTGTAAAAATGTTCAGCAAAAATGCAGAATATAAGATCAACATACAAAAATGCAAAAGCTATATAATAAGGAACACCCAGAAGGCAACTTTTTTTTTTTAAAGGAAGGATGAACACAGGAATGCAGGTGGGTAGGCAGGCAGGAAGAAAGAGGAGCAAGAAGCATTTTATTTAGTTTTGCACACTGGTTCTTCCCTCCAGGCCCCGGGTCTTGAACTTGGAACTTGGGGGTATATGTGGGACTACTCCCAGGGTGTACGAGACAACTAGGTCACCAGGGCATGCCCAGAAATTAATATTTTAAATTAAGACTACAACAGCATAAAAACCCATCAATATATAGGGATAAAGTTTGAAAAAAAAAAAGATATATAAAACATGCACACTTGCTCTGAAAAAAGTAGTCTTAAATAAATGAGATATACTATGTTCCATGGAGCAGAAGACTCAAAATTGTTAAGGTATCAATTCTCCCCCAAAATGACCAAAATGATTAAGTGTACTTTGAATTAAAAAGAAAAGTAATCTTATTTCTATAACCTGACAAATAAGATTGTAAAATTCATATAAAAACACAAGAAACATAGCATAGACAAGACAACTTTGAAAGAGAACAAAGCAGTATAAAATGAACCCTGCCTGACCTCAAGGGTTATTATAAAGTTACAATCATCAAAATAGTATATTAACGTAAAGGCAGACATGACAGAAAAATCAAAAATATATCTATAAATACATGGTCAAAAAATCGTGATAAAGTAAACAGTAGGAAAAGGACAATTTTTTTTCACAAATGGCTCTGGAAAAACTGGATATCAATAATCAAATAGATTCTATCACTCAGATCACAAGCAAAAATTAATTCAAAATAGAACATAGAAATACAAGTAAACCCTAAAAATACAGAACTTCTAGAAAACACCAAAAATTATCTATTGACCATCATAATTAAGAATATCAGTACAGTCCAAGACGGCAGTCAGTTAAGATCTTCCTGCCCTTTCTTCCCACAGGTTAACTAGAAAACACCTATTCTACAAATGCACACCTTGAGGATAAACAAAGCAGCAATCGCATTTCTCTCCATAAAAGGTAAGCAAGTATGGCCAGTTTCCAAGCCACATGGTGGGTTTGAGAATTCCAGCCCTGAGGAAAAGTCATCAAAAGAGCTGGGCATCCCAGAGATAAAGAGTCTCTCTGGCATCAGAGAGCTTTCGGACACTAAACAGGGGAAGGGGACGCAGCACGTAATGGAAAAGGCAGCAAAGGCACAGGATGTGAAAGCTGATATACTGGGGTCTTGACCCAGGTCAAGAGCCAGGGAATGAGGGTAGGGTGGGGATGTAAAACCAAATTCCCCATCCTCCTTTTCAACCTATCACCCCAACAATTTTACCCATCTTTATTTCAGCAACTCCATTCCTTCTAGTTATCTGGGCCTAACACACTTAGAAATCATCTTTGGATTCTCTCTTACCTCTCATCATAGATTTCAGAAAGTGCTGTGGACTCAACTTTTAAATGTATTCATATCTTGATAACTTCTTGCCACCTCCACTGTTACATTACTGTCTCTGGATTATTTCAATGACCTCCTAATGGCCTAGTTGCTTTTCATCCTTAACTCTGGATTGTTGATCTTCAACAAAGCAGTCAAAGGTCCTTTCAAAAACCTAACTTAGACTGTATTGCATTTGTATTACAAGGGTTCAGAACCCTTCAGTGGCTCATTTTTCACTTAAATTAAAAATTCAAGTAGTTTTACTAGCTATATAAGCCATATTTGTGCTATATGTATGCCTATATATAGCCTTATATGTTTGGCTCCATCCTCTGGTCTCATCTCCTACTGCACTCATCCACTCTCACACCGGTCTCCATTCGTTTTCAGATTAACCATATAATATTCTTAAATGGTATTTAACATTTACTAAGTAATACTACAAGTCAGACTGTTCTAATTGTTTCTCATTTTATCTCAATTTCAGTAAGTGTTCTCCCCCTCTCATTTCATGAATGATTAAATTGAGTTACCAAGAGGTAATGAATCCAAGAGCTCAATCAGAATATGAAGCCAGAATTCAAAATGAGAGGTAGACAATCTATTTCATAGCTCAAAATATCTATCTAATGATGCCTCCCACTTATTATCCTTATTTAACATTTAGAAATAGAATACAGAATAAACAGAAGGTAGGATAAAACAACTAAAGAACAGAAGTGCTTAATATAGTGCTTAATATAAGGTTAGAAAGGTAGGAAAAGTCAATGAGAACTGGGACACTAGGAATGAAAATACTTCTAAAAGGTAAAAATCAGCACATAACTGGTTATTAAATAAAACAAAATGCAACACTTCAAACTTACTTTTTCTGTAGTAACGGTCAAGGAAGGAACCAATGCAGGTGATGGTTCTGGTTGCTTCTTGTGTTTTTGTTTGTGTTTGTCCTTTTCTTTATATTTCTAAAATTGAAAAAGGTAAAAGCTAATTTAAAATTTTAGGCCCAGTTTAAATTTAAATCCTAAACTACACATATATATAATAAAGATGAAATTCTTTTATAATTATTTAGCAATTTAAAATGTCAATGAATACTTTTTAAAAATAACTTCCTGTACATTAAAATATATAGTAGTATAATAATAAGTTATTTTTTCTTCAGTTCCTTTATTTTTGAGCAACCTAAAATGATATGTAAACAACTGAAGCCTGTAATTAGTTGCAACATTATACTTGGCAAGCTACATAATTTTTTACTAAAAACACCAAATGCTTTTGTGTATGTTTTAGAAACAGCACTTTAAGTTTGACATAGGTACAGTAACATGCACTATCACATAAGAATGTTATTCTCTACCGTCATGCATTAAAATCTATGATCCACAAACTAGAGACCAGCACAGAAACTCAGTCAAAAAATTCTTCCCTACTTTTACAGTATGAAAATTAATTCTCTCTAACTAAAATAATTTAGATAATATTATGGTGTGTTACTGTGTTTTGAAGTGCTAAAAGTGACTAAAGGAATTTAAGGAGATATTTAATAAGATAAATCACATATTAGAAGCCCAACTTTATTCACTGTTAAAGACTTTTAACTAAATTTTTCTTAATTATTTGAATCAGTAGCAAGAATCAGCACTGGGTATAGAGTTTATTATTATTTAAAGCTAATCCAACTTACTAACTTCTCATGTTTCTTGAATAAACCATGAAGAGAGCTTAATCTGTTCAAGTCATGAAAAAGAGTATCATTATTCTGCCCTAAAAGAGATTAGCTACTCGCAAAATAAAAACATAAAAATTAAGGCTAAATGTTTTACTATAATATAAAAGTATTACCACTTTTTACTTTTAAATTGACAGCAATGTTAATACTTTAGCTCCAGAAAACATAAATTAACATAATAATAGTTTTATTAAGACTTTTAAGGAAACTTTCTTATTCTAAAGTTATTTTAATTGTGACAGATCATATGACTATTATCAAGAAATTATGCCTCCATTTCTCTGTAATAAGATGTCACTACTTCTCGGATAGTTAATATATCTTCGTCTCCATTCTCCTAAAGTGGGGGTAGAGCTCTCTTGAGTTTATCTGGCTGGTGCAAAAGTAATGTAGATGTTCGGGATCCTAGAGCTTTAAGAAGTTTTGATAACTTCCACCTTTGCCTCCTTGGATCTCAGTCAACTTGTAAAGAATTAGTTCATGCTCTGCTCTAGCGAAGCCAAGTGGAGAATGTGGCTACATGGAGAAATGGGGTACTCCAGTCTACAGTCAGCAGCATTGAGCCCAAGACAGGTGAATTAGACTATCTTGACCACCAGTAGCCTCACAGCAAACCCTGATAATATCACATGGAGAAAGGTGAATTGTACCTGCTGGTCTCTGCCAGTTAGAAGTCACTGAAAGCTATGGAGTGTTTTATCAAGTAACAGTAGATTAACTGAAATAAGATTACCATTCACAATTAGACCATGGGAGTTAAAGAAAACATGAGTTAAAAACAATATAAATTAGTTTTATATATATATATATATATATATATAAAACACCAATATAACCTATAGTTATGCAATCTGATTTATAAATAAAGAGTTTCAGATCATCTTTGCCTTGAAGTTCTGTATCAGTATTTTTTTCTAATAAAGATAAGAATAGAACAGAGTGGGAGGGTGTGTGTGTGTGTGTGTGTGTGTGTGTGTCAAGATGAACAACATAAAAAGTAAAGTGCTTCTACCTCCTCTTCCTGAATGCCTCTGCTTGGTTTCATTCCTGTCTATTGTTTGCTTGAAAAAAAAAAAAAAGAGTAACAAAGAAGGCACGCCCTGAAGGCTCAGGTATTAAGATGGCGGTTCTGGTGTGATCCAAGTACCCATATTTACAACCAGAGACCAGGGTAGATAAACCAGAATGCGTATCTACAGAAATTTTTAAATGCTTCATCCTCTCTCTTCCTGCCTGCCTACTTCCTTCCTCTTAAAAAAAGAAAAATAGGAGACATTTTTCTAAAATTCTCCACATTCTACTTCTCAAACTGAACATATCAGAGCTAAGACAATTTAATAATGAATAACCCTGAATAACGATAACATAAACAAATAAACCTTTAAAAAAGGAAAGCACATGAGTTATAAAACACAGAGTCTATACATTTGTGGAAACAGTTATTACATGCATCGAAGAAAAAGCAGTTTAGTATCTTTTACTGGAGACAGGATTTTAATAAATCAATGGAACAAAAATAATTCTACCAATAAGACTCAATAATATGCAAATGCGTAGATTATGATAAAACAAAGGATTCCAAAGCAGAAGGAAAAGGAAAAGACTGAAATTATTCAACACAGCTCCCTAGAAAATTGGTTATAATCTGGGAGACAGAATCTTATACAAAAAAAAAAAAAAAACCCCAAATCCAGATGATTTTAGTATGTTCTATATTTTACTGCTTTTTATATTTCTTCTTTGTATGTGAATCGTTTTTCTATGAACGCTTTTAAGATTCTGTATCTTGTATTTTTGACTTTTGATGACGTGTCTAGGTGTAGGTCTGCTTGGGTTGAGCTCCCTAGGTCTGGAGGCTTGCATCATTCTTCAGGTTAGGGAAGTTCTCAGCTATCATTCCTTCAAATAGTTTCTGCCCTCTTTTCTCTCTCTTCTTCTGGCACCCCTGTAATATGAATGTTGTTTCTTGTGACATTATCAGATAGATCTTGAACACTGCCCTCATTTCTTTGCATTCTTTTCTCTTTGCTGGTCTGCTTGAATGCATTCCTCTGCCTTATCGTCCAGTTCACTGGTTCTTTTGGCAGTTTCACCTATCCTATTCTTGAGTCCTTTTACTGAATTCCTTAGACCAGGTATTATGTCCTTTATTTCTTCGACATTTGTTTTGAGCTGCTTCACTTCTTCTCTCATTCTTTTCTACTTCCTCTACCACATTCTTGATTTCCATGAGTATGTTTATCACTGCTGTCTTAAATTCATCCTCAGATAGTTTGCATAGTCTGTTGTGTTCAGGCTGTTCTCTGGGTTTTTAATTGGATCCATGATTTAACACATATTTCTCTGCCGCTTTTCTGTTTGGCATTATTTTTATGCTTCTGTGGAATAGGTTTCCCTGAAGTGATGGCCCTGTGTAGCGTACTGACTTGCACCCAGTAAGCGTGCATCTTGGTTTGGGAACTGGGATTTCTTGAGTTTTTTATTGTCACCACTGGTTGGATTTGCTGAAGTTTTTATGTGGGCCCTCTATTACTGCCTGAAAGTTCAGTCTATTGGAGTTGAACTTTGTGTGGGGAACGCAGAGCCTTCCCTCAGAGTCCCAGCTGCCAACCACAACCACCACCTTGCTGTTGGCCCACAATCAGCAATCGGGCTGTAGTTTCACCACCACACACAAGGTGGCGTTGTTGGGTAGCACTGACTCTCCCTTTGGAAGAGGCTCTACTTCCTTTAAGCCTGAGGGCGGGATTTCGAGTGCCACTGGTCCTCCTTCCACCCTGTTGTTCTCCTCTGGCTCCGTGTCCTGGTCCTGCTGGGTGGGTTCTCTGCTGCTTTCATGATTCCTGGGGGGGCCAGTTCTTCCTATAGTTCTGCCCCCTCTGCTGTCATTGGAATCCTGAGTCTGAGTCTGTGGTGTAGCTCTGAACTGGGACATTTTTGCCTACCCTTTGTTGTTGAGATTGCTGCTGTCTCTACAGCCTCTGTGCCTGCTTTTTCCTCCGTGTTTGTTTCTAGAAAATAGGTGAATTCCTAGTTGCTTTGTGGGGAGGATGTGAGTCTTGCTCCTACCAGGTCACCATCTTGACTAAAAGTCCTGGATTTTCTTTTTAATGATAAGACATTTGGATAGCGTTACATTTCTAAACAAAACGGTATCAATAACAATAGGTTTCAGGAAGTTGGGCATCTACAGTATTTTTTTTAAATATATTCAAGGAGAGAAAATAACCAGAAAGAAACAATTAATATTTGATATTACTAGACGACATCACAGGTCAAGACAACCAGTGTCACTCCCAACTGAATCAGTGTATAATTAACAAGAATATTCAACTGTTACACTCTTAATTTACATATGCATGTATTTAATCTCATTTAATCCTTAAAACAACCCTATGTAGAAAGTTTTATTTATCTTTAATGAGAAAGAAATGGCTTAAACAAGCACCAAGTTGACTCTATTATCTACATCCCACCCACTTGAAGAAAATTATCTAAAAATTTTTAAAAGGCAGATTATTTTTAATTTAAAGAAAAAAAATACGTAAAGTATTCATGAATAGACATCTAAAATGAAATTTTAGAATTTGTAAAATTTTAATCGCAATATTTGTACTTAAACTTAGAATAATGGAAGGGAGAAGAGAGGAAGATTATCTTTAAATTCCTTCCTGGTATTCCTGGTCCATTGTTTAAAATTCTTAGGAGGAAGAAAGTACAATCTAATGATACTATTATACATCCAACATATACCATATTTATTCAACTCTAAGTCATCATCAATTCTATGCCTCACCCCAATTTCTCAAGAGGTTTTAGTGGAATAAAATAGTGAAATATCATATATAATAAGACTCATATACAAAGCCACCTTCAAATGTAAGCTGCACCTGATTCTGGGGGGCACTAAAATGGGGAGAAAAAGAGAAAAAGAAAATTTTAAAAAAGCAAGAAAGAAAAAGAAGCATGGCTTAGAATCAAATAATACCACAGTTTAAAAATTAAGCAAAGACATATATGGGGAACCTATACATGAGTTTAATGTGTAAAATCAAATTTACTGCAATAAAAACATTTTTTAAAAATTAAACAAAGAGGCATGCTCTGGTGGAGTAGCAGTTAGGTAAGTTGCCTCCAACAGACACAGGCTACAAACCGGGGTTCGAATCCAAGGTGGGGAGGAGGGGGAGTACAACCAGTGTGAACAACAAAATTAAAAATAAAGTGCTTCTTCCTCCTCTCTCTTCCTGCCTGCCTGTATACTAGTGCTTTCATTCTTGAATAAGTTGTATGGTCAATTGATAGTCCTTCATTTTATTGCTTGAAAATGAGGAATTGAGGAGGATGAATACAGAAAAATAATGAAATTCACAGGAATTTCCCTTAATGCTCTGACAGGTTGACTTCCTCATCAATAAGGCAGTAAGCTTCAGTTCCACCCGAGTGCAATAAACTAGTATTAAAATTCATCTTTAGTGGGCAGAAGGGTTCAGTCACTTTCAGGTAAAAGTTACAGAGACATTCACCTATACTGAATATGTAAGGAAGGAAATTGGTAAACAACCACTCTGAGCAGAAATCAGGCAAATCATAATTCTAACTGGTACAATTGGGAGACGAGGAGTAGGACACTTCTTAAAGGCTAAGGAAGAAAAGCAGCAGGTTCTACTAGCTCACCACCTCCTAGACTCTAACCAGCTTATTCTAAATTCATTTAGTGATGACAGTAAAAGATCTATTTTTCACAGGTGGTATTGGTTGTTATAAGGTAGCATTAGTCCTCTCAGGGAGGTTTCCCAGAGATAGACTGACCCACATGAAAACCGAGAAACTGAAAATATAAAAGTGAGTTGAGACCTTAACAAATAGTCAAGCTTTTAATGCTCCAGATTGGATTCACAAACTAATAATGTATTTACAATGTGATAAAGGTGACACACTAGAGAATAAGAAATGTAGTCTTACAATCAACACTGACACCAGAAAAACTCTCAGCACTTACTGAAACGAGAAGACTTAAGGACATCTTAGTAAAAAAGCAGAGAATATCATAGATTAAGGTAATATTTCCAAAGAAGGTCCCTGCTGTATGGACCATGGTCATTCAACCAGAGGGCACAATTGGCTCCTGAATCAAGTTGTTCCCAAAGATGAAATAAATGATGCCACACATAGGGCATTGCTAGCCAGTAAATATAGTGTTGTGAGTGATGAAAATATGGGAAATTTATTTGGCTGACACACAGCTATCATTGTCCTCAGAACTGAAAGTAAACAAAAAGACGTATTTAATTGTGCTACCCTCTACCCCCAAACTCTAACTCTTCTTCAACATCCCTATCTCTTCAGGCATACTTGTTTCTTTCAGAAGAATACTGAGGAGGTGGAAATAGTATTTCCTGTCTCCAAGAAGGAATCAATGGCCACATACACCTACCCAGGTATGCTGAGGAATTTGGAGATTGGAGAGAGACATAATTTTATGGTTCCATCACACAAAGTTACCCAAGTCACTATCTTACCTGAACCTATAAATAAAAGCATCAGGATTATGTGGACAGATTCATATTGGGAAAAGGAAGATACAATGGGATTACAGGCTGTGCCTTTCAGCATTTAACTATACTCTTCTTACAACTTATACATATTAAAGGACAGCAGGATAGATCTGGTTGCAAGATGCTGAACTGTTAAGATCCCAGGTTCACAGCACAGCTAAGAAAATATTTATTTGGCTAACACAATCTTTGAAAAGATGTAGGACCAGCATTTTCAGAGGGGACAGACATCTCCATAATAGGTAGGAGAGGCCTATCTATCCCAGTACCAAGCCACTCACTGTGTTTGGAAATGCTGGGGTCAGCAGGAGGGACTGGAGAAACCAAAACTGACACTCTCAGAGTTGATGGGATCCCCTCCACAGCAAGCTCTCTCAACATCAGGGAGGCTTTTAGCCACAATCTGGAACCTCAACACAGGGTAGAAAGAAGGCTAACACCCCAGTGGCCAGCAGAGACACTACTTCCTCAAGGTGCTAATTCCCATTATGCAAAAGTCTTTAGAAAAAGTGCCCATCTCTCCACCATCAGCACACTGGAGAAGAGCTGTCTCCCCCTACTGTATCTCGGGGGTTAGCCAGAGACAGACAGACAAACAGTACCACAATAGACAGGTGGCTGTTTCCTGGCAAGGACCATTCCTACTTACCCCTCTCATGGGAAAGTAAGTGGAAGCACTTCATCAAAAAAGGCATTTTAGGCCAACCTGCAGCTACTGCAATACAACTTCCTATCTACTTGGTAGCTTCAGAAATTCGACCTCCAGGCCCCAGGGCTTGTTTACCAACCCCAGCAGAGCTGCCACTCCTTCGTTCCTCTGGAGGACTGAGGGAATTTCATTAAGTGAGGGTACCCCTGGAGGACTGAGGGAATTTCATTAAGGGAGGGTAGGCCAATAAGAACAGCTCCAGGCTATGCCCATTATGTGGTTTTATATTGGGACTACAACCTGCCTGCTGACTGTGAACCTACAATTCTTAGGTCCCTCTCTATAAGCTTATTGTTCCCGCCTCTGACTGGGGTAAACCTCTGCATTTCCTACCCCAACTCCAACCCTGTAGGCTATGGTTCTCAGGCCTTAACATATAGTTCACTTTGAAGCTCCAACAAATCCAGCAAGTGTTGAGATAACAGAACTAAAGAAAGGTAAATGTTATAGACCAATACCCAAGTCTACTCCATGCAACTCAGCACCCTAACACAAAGGCTTTACATCATGGAAGCCTAACCTACAGAAGAAACACAGAACGCCAAACAGATCAAACAGAAAGAGAAATATATGTGAAATGATAGATCTAAACAAAAACCCAGGGGAAAATCTGAATGCAACAGATTTAAGTAAACTTCCTAAAGAAGACATAAAGCAATAGTGTTAATGAAAAAGAGGACCACAGCCAAGAGAGAAAATATGAGGCAGCTCAAAATAGAATTAATGGAAGAATTCACGGAAAGAGCATAAAATAGAGGAACTCAGCAGTAGGCTAAAAGAAGCCTCCAATAAAATCAGTGAACTAAAAGAAGATAGGACAGTGGCATGAACTCAAGCAGACTAGCAAAAAAAAAAAAAGACAAGACTATAAAGAAGACAGCCTACAAAGCCTACGGGATAACATCAAGAAGAATGACATTCACATGAAAGGGGTTCCAGAAGAAGATAAGTGAGGGGGCAAAAACTGTATTTGAAGAAACAGAGGAGAATTTTCCTAATCTGAGGAAGGAAACAGATCTCTAGACCCAGGAAGGAATCTCAAAGAGTTCCAAACTTCTTTAACCTAACAGACCTACACAAAGACACATTATTAAAAAGTCAATCTTAAAAGCAACTAGAGAACATTACATACAAAGGAGCCCCCCTAAGACTGTCAGTGGATTTCTCAGCTGAAACTCTACAGGCCAGAAGGAAACGTCAAGGCGTATTCAAAGTTTTGAAAGAAAAGGACTTCTTACCAAGGATATTCCATCCTGCTAGATCATCATGAGAATTGGAAGCGGTGATAAAAAGAGCTTTGGAAATAAGCAAAATTTAAAGAATTCATTACCACAAAACCAGCTGTATAAGAAATATTGAAGGAAGTTCTATAAAATGAAAAGAAACATCACTTAAAAGAAGCAAGACACCGAAATATAAAATGTAGGAAGGAGAGAGAAAAAATGTGTATAATTAGAATGCGCTCAATACTAATTTGCATTCAAGAAAACATAGGTTATAAGAATAGAAACTTATGTAAACCCAGGGCAACCACAAAACAAACTCCAAGAGAAAAAAAGCAAAGAAGAAAATAAAAAGGGAAACCAAACACAACATAATTGCTTTCAAACCACCTAATGAGAGAAAGAGGACAAAGGTACTGTCTGAAACAAGACCCAGAAAACAATAAAGAAAATAGCACTTACCTATCAGTAATCACCATAAATGTTAATGGAGTGAATTCACCAAAAGACTCAGAGTGACCCAAAGGATTAAAAAACATAACCTAACTTTTTGCTGCATTCAGGAGACTCATATGCATTCAAAAGATAAACATAGGGTCAAAGGCAATGGTTGAAAGAAAATTCAACAAATGGTAACAAAAAAAAGGGGGGCGGGGGGCAGGAACAGCTATACTTATATCAGGTTCAGATTCCCAACTAAAGAACATAGCAGGACAGGGATGATCATTATAAAATGATTAAGACTCAATTCAGCAAGAAGACACATGCTTATTAATATATATGAGCTAAAAGGATCATAAAATACATAAAGCAATATTTACAGAACTAAAACGAGTTAATGGCAGCACAACATAGTAGGAGATTTCAACACCCTACTTAACAACAATGGACAGATACTCCAGGCAGAAAATCAACAGGGAAACAACAGCTTTAAATGACAATTAGAACAGACTGGACTAACAGACATCTACCGAACACTTTATCCAACAACTACAGAATTCACATTCTTCACATGGAACATTCTCAAGGACAAATCATATGTTGGCACACGAAACATATCTCAACACATTACAAAGACTGAAATCATAACAATCATTTTTTCTGATCACAATGATTGAAAACTAGAAATCAATCACAGAAGAAAGCTGGAAGTTTCCAAAATATTTGGAGGCTGAATACCACGTTGCTGAATGACTCTTGGGTAAAGAAGGAAAATCAATGGAGAATTTAAGAAATACTCGGAAGACAAACAAGAATGAAGTCATAAACTACCAGAATTTATTGCATGCAGAAAAAAGCATTACTAAGAAGAAAATTTATTTCAATTGATGAATACCTCAAGAAACAAGAAAAACTGCAAATAAACAATTTAACTACACATACAGCAACTAGAAAAAAAAAATTTCAAAGAGAAAAGAATGAAACAGAAATCAAAGACAATACAATTCAGAAGATCAATGAAACCAAAAGCTAGTTCTTTGAAAAAAAACAAAGAAAATTGACATAACTTTGACTAGACTCACTAAGAAAAAGAAAAAAATCATAACCAGAATCAGAAATGAAAGAGATGTTACAACAGATACCTCAGAAAAACGGAACAGCATAAGAGACTGGTTTGAATAGCTACATGCCCATAAATTAAGACAACCTCAAGGACATGTACAGATAGATACTCAGAAACAAACAACTTCCCAAAACTGAATCAGTAAAAAAAAATGGAAAACCTGAACAAAGCTATCCCAAGCAAGGAAATTATAGCAGTAATCAAAAGTATCCTGAAAATAAAGTCCAAGACCTGACAGATTTATTAGTGAGTTTTACCAAACCTTCAGAAGAATATCTATTCTTATCAAATTCTTCCAAAAACTCCTGAAGAACAGTAAAAGCTTCCAAACACTTTTTATGAGGCCAACATTACACAGATACCAAAAGCTAACAGAACATCAAAAAGAAAGAAAATTACAGACCAATATCTCTAAAGAACATAGATGCAAAAATTCTCAACAAATATTTACAAGTTGTATCCAACAATACATCAAAAGGATTATACATCATGACAAGGTGGGATGCATCCTGGGGATGAAAGAATGGCTCAAAAAATACAAATCTATTAATGTAACACACTACATCAACAAAAGCAAAGAGAAAAACCATTATCAAAAGTGTTAGAAAAATTCAGTACCCATTTATAATAAAAACTACATAAATTGAAATAGAAGGTATCAAGATTCAACATTCCCATTTATAAAAAAACAAAAAATAAAAAATTACTGCCAAGCACCCAGGTTTGAGAATCAGGGTTGAGATAAAAAACCAAAATCAACAGTTAAATAGATAAAGATGCTTCTTCCTCCTCTACCCTCCATTCTCTTAAAAAAAAAAAAAGGGGGGGGGGGGCGGAAATAGAAGGTACATAGCTCAACATAATGAAGACAAGACATAGAAAAATTCACATTCTACATCACACTCAGTCGTAAAAAACTGAAAGTGTTTCCTCTAAGATAAGAAACAAGACAAAGCTGTCCACTCTCACCACTACACTTAGCATCATACTGGCGGGTCTTTGACAGTGAATTAGGCAGGAAGAAGAAATGAAAGGAATCCAAATTGGAAGGAAGGTAAAATTATCACCATTTGCAGATGACATGAATATATATATATACGTACAAAACCATTAAAAAAAAAAAAAAAACCATAAAAAAACTAATATAATCAATGAGAACAGTAAAGTGGTTGGCTACAAAATCAATGCACCAGTCTGTAGCATTTTACATGCAAATAATATAAGACAATGAAATCAAGAAAACTACACATATAACAACAGAAACAAAAAGAATCAAATATCTTGACATATATATACTCAACAAAGGAGGTGAAATACCTGTAGAATAAAACTTTCTAAAAAAAATAAAGAAACAAAGAGATAAAAAGATATCCTATGCTCACCTGTGGGAAGAATTAACTTTGTTAAAATGAGTACAGTGGGGGTTTTCTTGTTTGTCTATTTCCAAAGGAAATACACAGGCAGGAGCAAAGGCAAGTAGGCAAGTAGGCAGGAAAAAAGAAAAGGAAGAAATATTTTATTCAGCTGATCACCCTGGTTGTTCCATCCAGCCCCAGAACTCAGACTGTGCTGGGCTGGAGGGTGGCAGACTTAAATGCTACTCCACCAGGGCACACCAATATACAGGTTTAATGCACTATCCATCAAACTTACACTAGCATTTGCCACGAAAATAGAGCAAAATCTTTTTAAATTTATAACGAGTAACAACAGACCCCAAATAGTCAAGGCAATCACGAGAAAAAAGAACAAAACTCAATACGCTCCCAGATATCGAGTTATACATCAAAGTGATAGTGATCAAAACTGTATGGTATTGGAATAATAACAGAGACACAGATTAAGGGAATAGAACTGAATCACCAGAAATAGACTCATTCATATATAGTCAGTTTTTAGGACAAAGGAGCCAAGAGCATATGATGGAGAAAGGAAAGTATTTTCAATAAATGGTGCTGGGAAAGCTAGCTCTAACACCATACAAAAATTTAATGAAAAAATGGTTTGGAGATTTGGATATAAGACAGGAAGTCATAAAATACTTAGAAGATAGTACAGACGAGACATTCTATGACATCAACCTTAGAGAAATCTTTGGGAATTCAACTCCATCAGCAGGAAAACAAAAATAAAAATAAACAAATGGGACTATCAAATGAAAAAACTTTTGCGTGGCTAAGGAAACCATCACCAAAACAAAGATCACCTACTGACTGGTAGAAGATATTTGCATTCATACATCTGACAAGGGACTAATATCCTAAATATATCTCACAAACTGATAATACTATACAAAACAAAAACAAATAATTCAATCAACAATGGGCAGAACAATTTAACAGATATCTGTCAAAAAAAGACATACAGATGGTCAATAGGCATATGAAAAAATGTTCTTCCTCAATTGTTATTAGGGAAATGCAAATCAAAACAACAATAAGATACCACCTTATACCTGTGACATTGGCTATTATTCAATAACCTGGAAACAAATGTTACTGAGGATGCAGAGAAAAAACTGAAAATGGAAATCAAGTGATTCTGTTGTCCCACCTGTTGGTATTTACCCAAAAGACACAAAAACACTAATTCACAGATACACAAACATGCATATTTTTTACAGCATCATTTATAACAGCCAAGAATTGGAAACTACCTAAATGCCCAAAATCAGATGAACAGATTGTATATACACACAATGGAACACTATACCACCCTTGAAAAGATGGAATTCTGTCATTTGGTACAACATCGATGGTACTAGCATGGATTATGTCAAGTGAAACAAGTCAGAAGGAGAAAGACAAATACCAGATGATCTCACTCATATGTGGAATATAAAGAAACAGACAGACAACAAAAACCAACTCTCAGATATTAACAAAAGAACTGAGTTTACCAGAAGGGAATGGACAGTGGTGTCCAATGGACATGGTGAAGAATTTCTGGTAATTGGTGGTGAGCAGCATGGATTATCATATATCTGAGGAATGGTGAACCTTCACATATGGGGTTATATTATTTTGTAAATAAAAGTTATGACAATAAATACTAAACTAACAAAAATAAATTAACAGGAACTAAGATGCTGTATAAGGAGCCAGCAAACTATATAAAGTTATCAATAATTATATATATACATACATAGTAAAAGAAAGGTGTAGTCAGGAATAAAAGTAAGCAGGCAGAGAGAGGTGGAAGAAGTACTTTATTTATTATTTAGCCGTTCAAACTGGTTGTCCCCTCCCACCCCCACCCTGGGTCTTTAACCCAGGACCTTAACCCAGGACCTTGGGATGTATGTGGGACTCTGCTCCAGGGCCAAGGTGTACTAGACCACTAGGCTACCAGGGCATGTCCAATTTTTATATTTTGAAAAAGGTGGGTTTTTTTAAAGGAAAAATAAAAAGCGACAGAGACTACGGGATCTTCAAAACCTAAAACATTTTCTCTATAGTTACAGGAAAATGTTTGCAAGCCCCTGCATTATATATTTATCATTACCATCCTGTAAGTGTCAGGGTTATTCTCTCATTTAAGAGGTAGTACTAAAACATGCAAATTATTTCTGAATCACCTCCCATTTATGGTGGTCCAACAGAAGTATAATAGAATTCCAGGATGACAGAGGAAAACCACAGTTTTGATTAAGAACTTAATGCACCATGGGCTTTAAGTGAGGCAACACAAAAAACCTGCTAGGACAATCAAAATTAATTAATAGGAGTTGGAGACTTACAATGAATTTTTATCTACCATATTTAGTTACTGTTCTTATAACCTCACTTTTACACATTATATACACTGAGTGCTTATAGTGCTTCCTCAGGAAAATCTAAGTTTCTTTGCCATTTGCCACCAATAGTTATGTCAACTTTAGTGTGGGTGTCTCTATCTTCTGATTTCCAAAGCTTTTATTATTGACTGGCAGCTCAGAACCATTAGGCCCAATATATCTGACTGTGATTTTATCACAACTACTCAGCAAGGCAAGCTAAAAAATCCTAGATAAAATTCAGAGACCTGTTCAACAAGTAAAGTTTCTTAAAATTAATGGGAGTGGTTTAACAATATCCAATTTCTCTGGTGGTCTCTTTTTTCCACCATCAAATAAGAAAACTAAAAATCTTGAACTTTTTGGTATTAGAAGCTCTGAGATTCATGCTGATATTCTACCTGGTCCTTTTTATTAGCTATCCTGCAAGTATGAATTTTTTGAAAGTTGCCCAAACCAACAGGTTACGTTAGAAACTATTTACCAAATTATAGCATTCTATCTTTAGGCCCCAAAATCTATACTACACTTTTGAGCTACAAATTTCTATGACTGGTGATTTTTCCTATTTGAATCTATAGCAAACAGCCTCCACCTAGAGGTGCCCATTGGAGTTTGGACATGCTAACTATCTGACACAGCAGCTACCAACTGCAATTATTTCTGAAAAATAACTTTTAATTTGCCAGTGGGCTCTTGTTGAAACAACTGACCCAAGGAGGCTTTCAAACTCATAGGTCCAAATAACAAATATCAAGTCAAATTTAAACAATGAATAATGTGTAAAGAGCCCAAAATACCTCATCTGTCAAATGGAATTAGTATATTCAGTAATATAACTGACCTGGCCCCAGAAGCATCTTAGCTTTACTTTAGCTCCACTCTGCCACTGGCTTAACAGAGTTTCTACTAAATACTGTCCGTGGGTCACTCATGGCTCAATCAAACGGAAACCCACTAGTATCCACTAGGTTGCTGTAACTATATAGAGGAAGAAAAATAGAATAACAAAAGAGAGGGAGAAGAAATGAAGCAGGTCAAACAGATGTCAAAGAAACAAAGAACACAATAGCTGACCTAAAGAATACAATAGAGGGATTCAAGAAGAGGATGGATGAAGCCTCCAACAGAATCAGTGAGCTAGAAGATAGGGCAGAAGAATACATTCAAGCAGACCAGCAAAGAGATTAAAAAAAAGCAAAAAAATGAAGACAGTATTCATGACTATGGGATAACATCAAAAGAAACATTTGCATTATAGGAGTTCCAGAAGGAGAATAGAGAAAAAGGGGGAGAAATTGTATTTGAAGAAATAATAGCTGAGAACTTCCCTAACCTGAAGAACGAAGCAAGCTTCCAGACCCAGGAAGTTCAAAGAGTCCCTAATAAAAGAAACCCAGACAGACCTACACCAAGACATGCTGTCATTAAAACGTCAAAAATACAAGATAAAGAATCTTAAAAGCATCCAGAGAAAAATGAGTCACATACAAAGGAGTTCTCGTAAGACTATCAGCGTATTTCTTCACTGAAACTCTACAGGCCAGGAAAGAATGGTAAGATATATTCAAAAGGCTAGAAAAAAAGATTTTCCACCTAGGATACTATACCCTGCAAGATTATCATTCAGAATGGAAGGAATGACAAAAAGCTTTTACAATAAGCAAAAGTTAAAGGAACTTTTAGCCACAAAACATGTTCCTCAAAAATACTATAAGATGCTATATAAAGTGCAAAGAAATCAAAGAAATCTCACTTGAAAACAGGTCTCTTAGACCTATTCATCCATGTTCATTAGAGATATTGGTCTGTAATTTTATTGTCAATGTAGTCAGCTTTTGGTATTAGTGTAGTCTCATGAAAATGTTGGTCTCATGAAAAGTATTTGGGAGTGTTCCTTGTTCTTCAATATTCTGGAAGAGTTTGAGTAGAATAGCAATTTATTCTTCTCTGAAGTTTGGTGAAACTCACTGGAAAAGTCATCTGGTCCTGGGCTTTTATTTTTAGGGAGACTTTTGATTACCTCTTCAACTGCTTTGTTTTTGATTGTTCTGTGGGACCTATGCAAGAACGTGGCATATATTGTCTTATTTAAGATAAGCCTATGATGTAGATTTTATTGTTCCTATTTTATAGATGCGAAATCAAAGCTAAGAAATCTACCTAAGGTTATATAACATATAAGCATCACAGACAAGGTTTAAATTTATCTTTTATGCCCAAATCCTGTGTGCTTAATACTTTATCCTGTTAAGTTTTGTTACTGTTTTATTTGTAAAGATAACACTACCCAAAATTTTTGAATTTTAATTTGATCATGCTGAGTTTTTTCTACAGCTACTATATTCTTGATAATTTCAATTTTTAACTTTTCCAAATTAAAGAATTGTGACAAGCTTATATTATGAATTTTAGTATATTCTACTGTATTCATTTTAAATAATTTTAAATAAGTAATACTAAAACAAATATATATAGTATATAATATATAAACATATGTATGACAATAATGAATATCCATATATCCACTATATTGATCAATTTTACCAGTTTTGAAATGTTTGTAAATTTTAAGAGCATATAAACAAATTTAAAAAAAAAAAAGACACAACACAGCCTGATAGTAAGGTATATACTAATGACAACTAATAGTATAAAAGTGAAATGAAACTTTCTAAACCATATAAAAGATATTCAAAGCCAGAGCAAAACAGTGTGGTCATGTAAGAGAAGGAGGCTAGTTTCATTAGAGATCAGAACAAAAAAAAACAATGAAACTTGTTTGGAGATATTGTACAGAATAAAATTCAATTAAACTGTTTTTCACATTCATCACGTCTAATATGTAAAGGGCTCAGTCACTTAAGTCTAACTTTACTATCAAATCAATCTAATTTTACAAGCTTTTAAAATATTAATAGCTTCACATATTTGGACTGAATATACATCTAGCCTGACCCATCTGATACTTGATATGCACATTTCTAACTGCCTTTAAAATGTTTGCCATTGGCTTGTTCTGGTGGCTCACGTGCTAAGCTGGCAGCTGAAGCCACAGACCATGTGAAGTCCAAGGACCCAGACTGGGCCTGTGGGGAACAACCAAAATAAACAGATGAAAATGCTTCCTCCTCTTCTTCCTTCCTTCCAAAAACATGCTTAGTCCCTTTACCCTCCTCTCTTAAAAAAAAATGTTTCCCATCCACCATACCTTAAATTTTAATATGACTAAAATCAGATTCATCCTTTATTATCAGTTCCTCCAATCTAGCTTTTCCTCAAGTTCCTACATGTTTACTGAGTCCCTAATGAAGACAGCCTTTAACCATTTATCATCTCCACTATACCTTTTTCCTAGTCCTACCACTACCAATCAGATCCCAGGTCAAACGGATTTTACTCCTTCAACATGTTGAATATCATATCCCATTATCATTCCATTCATTACTTCTGATCTAATTCAGGTAAACATACTTAAGCAGCATGGTATAGTGGTTAAGAACATATATTTGAGAGTTTAACTATGCAATTCAAATTACACCCTGGGTAGTAATAATAATTTGTGTAAGCTATGAACGTCTATACTATAGTTTTCACATCTGCAAAGCAAAAAAGTACCCCACAAATTTGTTGTTAGGTATTGTATGATTTAATATATGTAAAATATTTAGAATAGTGTCTAACATGTAGTAAATACATGTAAACTATCATTGCTTTCTTGTCATTGTGGTCATCATCATCATTATTCTAACCTAGTCTTATTTTAATCATTATTTTTAAAAAAACTTTGCTTATTTAGCACCTAATAGGCACATTAAGTACTGATAACAAAGTAAATAAGACGTATATGTTGAGTAAAATTTATAGAGAAATACCACTACTTTAACAAGTACATAAAACTTAGATAAATGTTATAAACAGAACTATCGGTCATCAATGTGGTTCCCAAATTCTGTCACCTCACGCAATAGTGAGTGAAATAATCTTATTCGTACCACTCTTAAATGCAAACTTTTGTACTGGAACTGCCATAAATGGTCCCAACCTATGTTTCCTAATTCCCCTACCCCATCTTTTCAACAAACTGAACCTGCTCCATGTTGACAATACTTTTAACTACTCTGAATATAGTTTATGTTACTGAAAATACAGTACCCCCCCTTATCTCCTTAAGGAAAACTACTGACAGTTTTCAAGAAGTTTTTCATATACTTCTTCTATTTAGCATTTCCTACAGTTTCATAGGACGGTTCTGTCAAATTGACACAAGAAATTTATGTTCCTCTCACCAGCCGTTAATCTTACTCTGGATTACTTATGTATTTATTTTATCCATTCACTCTAACTTAAGCTAGCAGTTCTTAATTGCAGAGACAAATACTGACTTTACACTTTTTTTAAATTTACACTATTATTTAATTAGCTATGGTTATATGTTATCATTAAGGTTTTAAAACAAAGGTCTGCACAAAAATTTAGTCAGTAAAAATGTCAACTGCGTGATTAACTTTACTACAGGGGATCATTATTAATCACGAGCTTCTTTCTAAGTATTTTCTGCTAATAATTCATCAACAGAGAAAAAACTGTTATTATATTCATAATTTTAAATCACAAAAACAGTCTCCCAACTGTCGGAAATACTTAATACAAAGTAAATCCTTACGCTATTGGTTGATTTAAAACTCATTACTGGGTGTACCCTGGTGGTCTAGAGGTTCAGTACACCTGGGAGCCATACTACATACATCTTCAGGTCCCAGGTTCAAGATCCAGGGCTGGTGGGAACAATCAATAGGAACAAATAAATGAAAAAGAGTGCTTCCTAAATGCCTCTGTTCATCTTCATTCCTTACACCTTTCCTTTAAAAAAACTTATTATTGCCTATTTGATTCCCATAAATGAGATCAAACACTTTGTGGTTAAGAAAATGGTTAAACAAAATTAAAAGTTGAATAAAAATCCTTTATAACTAAAAGTATTTCTCCAAGACAAACAGGCCCTCACTACTGCTTCCTGGAACTATGCTGTCCAATATGGTATCTATTTGGAACACATGGAGATACACACACATATACATAGAGAGAGAGAGATACACATACATGCAATATATATTAAAGGAAAGGTACAGGGGCAGGAAGAGAGAAGAGGAAGGACTTTTTATTTTTTAAGTTGTTCACATTGGTTGTTTCCCACGAGCCAGAGTATGAACAAAGGTCCTTGGGATGTGTGTGGGCAGTGCTCCTCCAGAGGTGGCTAACTTTACTGTTACTCCACCAGGGCAGACTATAATTTTAACTTATAATTAAATTAATTAAATATTTAGTACCTCGGTTTGGCACATTTTAAGTGCTCAATAAGCAAATGTAACTAGCAATTACTATATATTGAACACAGCTGCAGAACATTTCCATCATTTCCTTTTAATGTAACGATAGGGCAATAATCAGTACCTAAGTTTATTGACAGTTATCAGTTACAAGTAGCTAAACAAAAAGGTCAAAGACTAAGTATCATAATGAAGATACAGAGAAATGAAAATGTTGGGGAAGATATGGGGAAATCTGAACTCCTGGGTGGTGGTAATGTTAAATGGTACAGTCACTGAGGAAAACTGGCAGTTCCTCAAAAAATTAAATCATCACTATATGACCTAACAATTCCCTTTTGGGTATACATATACAAAAGTGAAAACAGGGTGTTCGAAAGATATTTGTACATCTGCATTATTCACAATAGTTAAAACTTGGAATCAACCCAAGTACCCAACAGGTAAATGGATAAACAAACTGCGGTATGCATGCATGCATACACACACACACATGAATATTATTCAATCTTTAAAAAGAAGGGAAACTCTGACATTTGCTACAACTTGAATCAACCTTGAGGACAGTATGCTAAGTGATGTAGATAGTTATTGCTTAATGGTTGTATTTTCAGTTTTGCAAAGATGAAGATTTTCTGCAGATGGATGGTGATAGGTACACAACATGAATGTACTTATTCTTACTGATCTACATACTTTAAAATTCTTAAAATAGTACATTTTATGTTATACATATTTTACTATAATAAAAATAAGCAAAGGAGAGAGACAGAAGTAAAATACACTCATAACAAGAAGAATAGGTATTGAACAATCCCCGAATTCCTTTTATTAACTGTCTATACACTACAAGCTTTTTCTTTTTCTTTTTTTTAAAGGAAAATGCATTTTAGTTATTTTTCATTTAGCTGTTCACAATGGTTGCTTCTCTCCCAACCCCAACCTGGGACTCAAACCCAGGGGTATACAGCTTGCGCACCTCTGGGGGTGTGACTGACCTAAGCATTGCCCCATCAGAGCATGCCTACATGTTTTTTCCTTATCCATTCTCACACTTAACTAAAATGTTACAAATAAAAGCTTGAGGTCGACTTGTTGCTGCTATTGACTATTTTTAAAGCGAAAAACCAAGGCTCACCCTGGTGGCTCAGCAGTTAAGTCTGTGGCTCCAGATGGCGTAGTCTCTGAAAAGCCTGAGGACCTGGGTTCAAGAGGATGGGAGACGAGAGAACCAACATGAACAACTAACTGAATGGATAAGTACTTCTTTCTTCCTGCCTGTCCACTTTCCTTCATTCTTTCTTGCTTTCTTCCTCAAAATAAATAATTCTTTAAAACAAAAAAAGTCACTTGCTTTTAAAATACGGGCATATGACAAAGAATTCAGTGAAACTACTTTGTACTACTTCTGTCACAATTATTTGAAGTTAAATTCCTCCTTTAAACTTTTAAATGAATCAATGCTAATATGTATCAGAGATAAAATATCTCAAACAGTGAAGTAGAATATAAATTAATGTACAAAAATTAAGTCTTTGTATGTGCAGACAATAAAAGATGCAATAACAGAAAAAACTCCTTAAAGTAATAAGAAAATAGTAAGAAAGGCAAGATAGTAGCAGTTGCATAGTTTCTAAATCTCTGAATCCCCACATCAAAAAATAAAAAATAAAAAATCTTAGACAAGAAAACCAAAACCTCTGAGTAACATTTAAACCAAAACCAAGTGTCAAAGTATTGTCATGAACTCCAAAATACAAGCAGGTAAGGACAAAGAATGAAAAGAATTGCATAGAAACAGTATTCACGTGGAGAAAAGGAAGCAATAAGCAAATCCCCAGATGTTCCATAGTTATCTATTAAAAGTACTGAGGGCTGATTTAAGAACAGCAGCTGAAACAAGGAAGAGTCTCGCACTTACAAAACCTTAACAAAATCCAAGAGGACCTCAATAAGAAGAAATGAATTGACATTTCAAATCAGCCAACTAGAACGAAGACCTAATGGACAGGAATCCACTCCAAATAGAAATAGTTTCTAAATATCATCCCCACTAAAAGGACATGACATGATAATAGCACCCCATCTCCCCACCCCCCAAAAAAAGGATGAGGGAGGATGTAATGTACTACGACTAATACACTACTTATGTGGTATTTCTATCAAATACTCATCATGAATCTAATCAGAAGGAAATAAATAAGACAAATTCCAGTTAAGGGATATTCTGCATAACAGGTCTGGACTCTACAAGTGTTATACAAGTTAGAAAACCCTGGGGGCTATTTTACAATGAAGGAGACTAAAGAGACATAGCAACTTCAAACAATATTTGATATATGATTGAATTCTGAATGAATTATTCTTTTTTAAAAGGTGTAGGCAGGAATGAAGGCAAGTAGGCAAGCAGGACAAGAGGAGAAAGAAGCACCTGAATTTTATTTTTATTTAGTTGTTCACACTGGTTGCTCCCCTCACACAACCTCTTACCCGCTAACCCCCACCCAACCCCTCCAGCTCCCACCAACCCAGGACTCAAACCCAGGGGTATGTAGCCTGTGCTCCTTCAGAGATGACTGACACAACCGCTACTCTACATGGGCACACCACGAATCAATTCTTTTTTATAATCAGTTATAAAGAACATTACTGGGAAAATGGGGAATGTCTGGGTATGAACTTTCTAGTGGGTTGTAGTATTATATTAATGTTAAATTTCCAAAGAAAGATAATTACATTGTAGCTATGAAGAATGTCCTAGAAGATTCATGCCCAATTATTTAGAAATGGAAGTATCACAAGGTAATCATCTAATTCTTGAATGGATATATGACAGATTTTTTAAATATCTACATATTTTATGTATAAATATAAATCAAATGTAGTAAAATGTCAATAACTGTTGAATCCAGTCACTGTAGTATACATGCAAATCTCCTATAACAGTAAATTATTTTTAAATAAAAAGGTAAAAAATAAACTGGCATACTAATTAAGTTAAAAAAAACAAACTCTAAAACATTTAGAAATACAATATAAGTATGGTATAATCACAATTGCTAACTCCTTGATGAATTTTCTTTCAGCCTTTTAATATAAAAAATCTTCAGCAATTAGCAGTATATAAGTGCACACTTCAACATCACATCTTTCACTAACATTAAAAATCCCATCACACATTTGTCTTCGATATTTTTACACGTAGTGACTCATTTATTTTTACAAGACTCCTTTGCGGTTAAGTACAAATACCATCTTGACACAAATGAGTAAACTGAGGCATAGCATAGTAACACATTCTACAGATATAGCTTTTCAACTATTATTAGACATTTCTAACTTTCTAAATGCTATCTACTATAGGTACTGACTTTTACAAAAGACATATAAAGCCCCTGCTGTGGCTCAGGTAACTCAGACACAGGCTATGAAAGCCTTAGATTAGACCTGGGTTCAAGACCCATGGTGGGTGAGAAGGTATCAAAAAAAAGCCTACAAAAAAATTCTTAAACCTGTATCTAATTCTTATTAGGTAAATGGATATGAACATTAAGTTCTTTGACACACCATATTTAACAGACTCTATGAAACAAATTTTAATCTCTAAACTTGGGTTGAATATTATAATGATCCTGTATTCTAGTTTACCTGGAATCCCTACTTTTAAATTAGTGTGTAAAATAAAGGTGCATCTTATAGTGACATATCAGATTAGAAGAAACAGAGCAGTGAAACAACTGTTCAGAAAAGCTATACCTATTTATTAACTCTCAAGCTGCTTGTAGCTACATTTCCTGAAATAAACAAAAGAAAGGTTGTATGGAAGAGCACCAAAATTCAAAAACATAAACTGAGCTGTCTCACTGTTATGCCCCCAATGTAGTAACTCTGAACATCAATTAGTAATAAAATTCCACTTCATAGACATGTCACTGAATTGATGCACACTATATTATTTGTTTCAATATGTGAATACAAGCAAAATTTCAAAAAGGCTGTTCACATAATGTAACTTCCACTTTTTTATTCTCTTTCAACAAGATACCTATCTCAGGGCACACCCTTATACCTCAGGTGGCTTAGATGCTGGCATGTGAACCATGTAAAGCACATGGGTTAAAGATCCAGGACAGGGGTGAAAAGCCAAAATGAATAAAGATGCCTCTAGAGGGATCTAGGATGGATCTAGATGGGATTATGCTAAGTGAAATAAATCAGCAGATATACACTAAATCAAAAGATATATACCAGATGACCTCACTCATAGGTGAAACGTGAATAGACAAAACACAGAAACAGATGAAATAAAACCGACCCTTGGACATTTGCAACAGAACTGAGGTTACCAAAAGTGAATGAGGGGTTGGGGAGCAAATGGAAGCAAAACCTGGGACAATGATGAAGAACCCCTGGTGATTTGGTTGGGGGGAGCAGGGGCAGGGTATGCTGACATATATAGAGAAACCTATACATACTTGGCTATTTTAACGTGTAGAATAATTATTACAATAAGAGAGAGAGACAGAGAGAGAGACAGAGAGAGAGAAATGGTGTCTTGAAAGTAGTTAAAATATAGAATAGTATTTTATATACGTTTTACCACCAAACGTAATTTTTTAAAAAGGCATTCAACTGGGAGTAAGGAGGTGGGGTGATGGTGTGTAATACCTGAGGTTAAGTCAAAAAACATTACAGTCTGTGTGTGTTCTCTCTTGTATCACTCACCCGGTAGAAAACTAGGTGCCATATCATAAGGACACCCAAGCAGCTGTATAGTCATGCATCAAGAAACTGAGGTTCTTGCTCAGCCAGAAACAATTCGCCTGTTGATTTAGAAGAATACTCTCCAGGCTTCATCAAGACTTTAAAGGGACTAAAGCAAATCACCCCAAGTCTCTCAGAATTGACCTCCTCTAAATGCCCCACTGTGAAGAGAAGAGGGCAATGGAGGACTACCCCAAAGACAAGGGGGAAGATCCTGTCTTCTAGCCCCTTTGTCCTACTCTTAATGAAAGAAACATCAATACTCCATTAAGCTTCTAATACTTCGCCTATTAAAAATGAACAATTATCCCCTTGTCACCTAGGAAAAATATAAAAAGGGAAGTTAAACCTATCTTTACTTTCAGAGTAACAGTGAGTCGTCCCTCCTTGACCTGTGAAGAACCCCAACCTTTCCCACAACACAAGTTCGCTTTCTATCCTCAGCATAGGATATAAGTCTTTGATCTACTCCCTTACCTCAGAATTTACCACCATGTAAATTCTCCAATATATGTCATTACATTTGAAACTCTTCTCTTATAATCATGTCTGTTAATTTGTTCATCCAGCCTGTGAGGAACATAATAGAAAGGGGGAAATTTTTCCTTGGTTCCCACAACTTTAAATGCCTGTAATCCTGCCAATATCCTGAATGTAATCTGATGAGAGACCCTGAGCTAAAAATACCCAACTAAATCCAAGTTCTATAGAAACGGTAAGACAATAAATGTTTATTATTGTTTCAAGTTACTCAATTTAAGAGTAATCTGCCATGTTACAAAAGGTAATACAGATATTTTTTGCTGAGGAAGGGGATAACAACAACAAAACTAAAAATATGGGAGTTACTTAATATGGGAGTAGTAGACAGATACGAGAAGAAAAGGTTTTCAAGCGATGACTGAAAGTCAAATGAGCACTGAAGAAACTGTTATTAGAAATTGAATAGCTTTTCAGAAGAATGCTATGAGGTTTAGTGAGGAAAATGTAATTAAAATTTAGAGGAAAGGGGCCACTTACAATAACTGAAAATTTAACAAGGCTACTGCCTGTGTAACATAAAAAATAAAAAAATGTATTTAATGAATTGTAAGATTTTACTAAAGAGTTGGCTTTCTGATTTAAGGAAAGGTGCAGGCAGGAAAAGAGAGGATAAAGAAGCATTTTATTTATTTTATTTAGCTGTTCATCTTGGTTGTTCCCCCAGCCCTGTGTCTCAAATCCGGGTCCTTGAGATGTATGTGAATTGTGTCCAGCAGACTTAACCATTAAGATACCAGGGAGCACCAACTCAAGAGGTTTTCTAGGTAATATGATAAAGGTGCAGCTTGGTTTGTCCTTGCTACTTACAGTAAAAAGCAAGTTTAGAAATAAACTAAGGTAGACTACTAACAAAAAGGAGCCTGCATTTGCTGGTTCTGAAAACTCTGTCCCTCCAGATAGCAAACAATGCTAAAAGTAAAGAATGGCTCCCAAGGATAAACCTAGTCCACTGCCAGAAACCCACTGAATGAATACTATAACAAGAGTATAGCTGTAAAATCCAAGGTTAAGATCTGAACAAAGCCTAGGAGAACCTGAAACAATAGGGCTTCAGAAAGACAAAGAATGAGGACATATTTTAGACTGGGAAAAACTGAAGAGATACGACAATTAAATGCAATGATTCTGAACCTGAAAAGAATTTGCCCTCTTCAGAGTGAAGGATATTAATGGGCAAACTTTGAATAAAATCTACTTAGCTAAAGAAGTCTTCAGCAATGCTAATTTGCTGATTTTGATCATTATACTATAATCTGTAGGTAATTTTCCCTTTTATTACAACTATACACTAAAATCTTAAGACAAATGGAGCATTATACTTTGCTGTCACTTTCTAACGTTTCAGAGAAAGATTATACACTATGGTCCATGAATCAAGATTCCAAGAACCTACTGATAGTTAAATGAAAGCACACTGGAGGCAAGAAGGAAGATGAGCGAAGAGAAGCAGAACAGGATAACGAAAAGGAAAGAGAAGGTATGCAAGGTCTACAAGAGCTAGACAGGCTCACAAGCAAGCAGAGGAAGAAGGTCATGATAAAGATAATGTGCTAAAATGTTAACATTTTGTTGATCTGAGTGCATGGTATGGATTGGCTTAGCATACATCCCAGCATCTCAGCTGGTTTAAAATTATGTCCCAGTTTAAATCAGTTTGCTAACCAAATTAATTTGGGCAGGTGCCCCCTAGTGGTTCAGGCAATAAGTCTGCACCATCGTCTCTGTAAAGCCCAAGGACCTAGCTTTGTGACAGGATTAGGGCAAGATAATTTTGAAAATGAACAATGAAACAAACAAATGCTATCTCCCTTTTCCCTCTCTCTCTCCTCTCTGTCTCTCTGTCCCTTCCCCTCACCCTATAATAAATATCTTATCACTAATGGTGGTCTTGGCTGTAAAGTATTATATATTATTATACTTTTGATGCATTATAGATTAATCAGCATTGATGAGTAAGAAGAGAATGAGTCTGAGGATCATTATCAACTGGTACAATGGGTGCTTACTGGTGGTTCAGGTGCCAAGTCAGACCAGCTCAAGTGGGGTGCGGGGTAAGAGAATAAAAAACAAATAAATAAAAATTTAAATAAATTAATTAAATTTAAATAAATAAAAATCCTCCTCTTCTTGCTCCTTTACAAAAAAAGTTTCTTCCTCCTCTCTCCCTTCTTTCCTCTTTATTAAAAAAAAAAAAAAAAAAAAAAGAACAATACCAAGCAAGAAATAACCACTGATTTCTAATTAATGACCTACAACTTAACCAAAAGCAAAAAATCCTTTCTGAAGCTGGGAACCTCCCAATACAACCAATTATGTTGCCATATCTAATATGGCTCTCCATTTTCTAACCCTATCCCGCATATCCCTCACTCCAGAGCAGTGCTTATACAAATATAAGACAAGACTTAAAAGAAAATTATATTTTAAAATAAACCTTAAGTAAGTATAACAGTATCAGATTTTTTTTCTTAAAAAATAAATCATAATCCAAGATATTTCTCAACTGAATTAAACCCATTCAACATATAGCTTTATTCATTTCAAATACATATTTTGGTCCCTTTTAAAATGCATGCTAATTTTTCAATTTTTGTATAAAATGTCACTTATTAAAAGTTCAATCTCAGATTTAATTTTTCCTCTCCTTGCTAACATTTCAGAGCTAATATTTAACTAATGTTAACAGAAAACAACAAATATTATACATTCTTTTTCTTGTAATTATAAAAATAGTATTTAACATAAACTGCTTATTTCATTGTTAAGTAAGTCATCTGGGTAGGCACAATATTTAATATTCTTTATCGTAACTGTCTATAATTTAATAAATGATATTTTAAATATATTTAAATATGCTAGCATGAAGACAGATAAAAGAAATCAGAGAAAGAGTGATTCAAACATTATCTATGGACAATATCACCAAAACTTAGTATTATTTAGCTCACAACATATAGGATTTAAAAGTACTAAATAATTAATATTTAAAATAAGAAAATCTGTTGTGTCACAGCAACATGATCAGTATGTCCCTAGGATAAGGTAACATTATGAAGACAGTGGTGTCCTGCCTAAAGAATATATTCTCTGCAAAAATTTTTTAAAAATAAAATGAAACACAAATCTGAATGAATTATGAGTACTACCTTTCAATGTAACATTTTTTAGCATGATAAACAGATTTTCAAACAACCTACTGGCTTTTATAATATTAAAAAAGGAAAGGTGGGATAAAGAGAAAGTCTATTAATGTATCTTTTCAGCTATATAATAACAACATCACACCAAAATTTTTTTTTTTAATTCCTTCCTAAATATTCCTGAGACAAGCAAAAAAGTCTAAAAAAACCACAAATTTTTAGTATTTTTACCTCCGTCTTTAAAGATTAGTAAATCTTAGTTATTACAAAATAAAATCCACAAATGTATCTTAAGTTTGACAACAAAATCAAGTTATGCTAAACTTGTGTATAATCAAAACAGTATTAATATATAATAAAAACACCAGTTTCTAAACCTTTTAAAGCTAAACAAATTTGGCTAATAGACACAACTTTTTTCAACCCAGTATTCAACAACCAAAACTGATAAAATACAAATTCTAATTCATTCCTAGAGCAGAAAGAAAATAATTAAGTCATCAGAAGTCTATTAAACACTATACTACATTTTATATCTGTTTTTAAAATGGCATATTAGTATATTAAGATAAATATGATCTTACTTTGTTTCTATTAATAAGAATACTCATAAAATAGCACAACAGAAGAATATCATCGTTAAGACTTTCCTCCTCAAAATTTATAATGAGCCCTAGCTAAGAATCCTCATTCATGGTTCAAAAAGCTTAAAAATCTCATAGTTCATCTTAGTAAAATCGCTAGTTAAAACAGTATCTGCCATTTTCCCATCAAGCAATCTAAACAACAGACAGTAAGATAAAAACCTGCTATTGTCACTATCACAAAACCACCTTGTTAAATAAATCTAGATGAGTAATGTATACTAGATAATTGAAATTTTATCTACCAAATATATATATATAAACCTCATAAGTGTTCTACAGGTGATAATTACTATTTTACTCATTAAGAGAAAACTAATCTCAAAACTAAATATTTAAGCTTTTAAAATATCTTGAAAAAGCACAAATTGGAACTACATTAATTTTAAAGTAACATTAACATTTCAATCTCCTTTCTAAATCCTAAGTATTCAAGAACCCGAAAATGAAAGGTGACCTGTTTTTAACAATATGTAGAAATATTTTTCAAACCAGTTTATACCTACTGTTTAAGAGCAATATTCTTTTCTAATTAAAAATGCCTTTGTATTCTCACTTCATTAGAAAAAATTCATACTAGTATCCTTTACATATGTTGGAATTTGTTCTATGAATGAGTCCAGAGTACTTACTATGAATTTATTAAAAATTACTCATATCCTTTAAAATAAGTATAAAACTACAAGCAGAAAACAGGCAAGTCAGAAGAAGACAGATTAGTATTAGGCAAGCTTTGATTAACAGTAGCACCTGTGGGGGGTGAGAAGAGACAACAGTCAAGAATATAAAGAACTTCAAAAATTCAAAACTTGAAAAAAAAAAAACAAAACAGAAAAACCTGTTCTATATAAAGGGAAACAGCTGATAAAAAGTTACTTACATGTGAAATGATCAATAATATCTAGCAACAAATTATTATCATTGCTGAAGTCACCTAAAAAGCTCACAAGATGACCACAGTAACACATGCAAGAAATTCCTTATGTTTTCAATAAAATTCTCAAATTTTCATTTAAAATTAATGCAGCCATATTCACAAATATGGCATTATTTTAAACCTACTCTTTGACTTAACTCTTAATAGTCAAATTTTTTCTGTATTTCAGTGTCTCCAACTCAGCTATCAATAACTTCTTTTTATCTAAAGGGGAAAAAAAAATCTATGAAGGAGCTGTGCTACATATTTAGCAACAACAAATCCACTTACTTTTTTCTCTTTCTCATGATGTTTATCCTGAGAGTGAGAGGAAGAATCACTTAAACTTTGATCATATGACCTATTAGATCCCCGTTTGCTCTTTTTCTAAAAAAGAAAATATATATACATACATGTATATGTATATAAAAAATTTAAATACTTTTTGTTAGGATTAAACCAATTCAAGTGTGAACTATTTTTAAATATCTACTGAAGTTTAAAATTACTCACTGTTTCAAACTATAAAATCCAAATTAGTTAACCACTCGCATACTGTCTATTGCACTACAAAGTAAAATCTACCCTAAATTTAACATTAATGCTATATCATTGTAAATTTATTAAAATGTGTGGAAAATACTTATTTTCAAATAAGCAGTGATATGACACTTTATAACAAAAATCATTAAATAAATCAACTATAATTTTCTGCTTTAAAAAAAAGGTTTTTCAACCAAAATAGAAAATGCAATATTAAAGAAGGATGCCAAGACTAGAAGAAAAGAAAAGCGAATACTTAAAAGAGTTATTTTACGCCACTGGAAAAAAGCGAGAAGTCTTTTAATATTATACTTTCAGTATTAAGGCATAGTTTTCTAAAATCTTATCTCTGCAGTTAAAAAATTAAAGGAAATGTCAGTATTAGGTCCATGCATTTTTCAAAGCATTATTAAAAGTATTACACATTACTGTTTAAAATACTTAAACAATTGCAAAATAAATTAAGTTTAAAATTTGGTGGTAGCACAACTACTTTAAATTTAATTTAAATTTAAATGACTATGAGATGTTTTAATTCCTTGCAATGTATACCTGTCCAATATTTCTAAACTATTGAACATACTTCCCCAACTAGTAAATGGGATAACATCATGTCAATAACCAGCAATGAAAAAATTCTACTTATAGAAAATTCAAAATTCATTTCCATCTATTTTCTGCACTTTCTATATCATCTCTCATTTAGAAAATAAAGATTCCAATAAGCTTTTAAAATCGATGATGTGGAATTCTCAATTTTATTATCTCAAAAATTCTCTTAAAACATCAATATATTTTGTCAGTTATTAAAATAAATCAAACTGCAATATCAAGCTATGCATGTACATTCAAGTATTTTATATACATGAACCAGAATATTAAGAGCTATGAGCTACTCATTTCATATAAAAAGATCCTAATATTTAAAAAATAAAAATAAACAGCCCCATTCACACAAGGAACAGCAACAAAAACAAAAACAAAAAAACTCAACACTAAAGAAAAATAAAGCCTTAAGTTTTTAGTATAAAACCTGATTAGCATTAAAGACTGAAAAATAAGATATTTGGGCATTAAAGGAATACTAATCCTTAAACATGGACGCAAAATATATAACGATTAGTCAAATATTACTAACTCACTAAGCCATACACTAGTGTAAATAGTAAGGACTAATCAAATCTAAAATATTCTCAGTTATATTTAAATATTACTTTCAAGATCCTGAAGCAAGTTACAAAACAGCTTTGTTTCAAGTTTACTATCTCCTAGTAAATAAAAATAATAAAATGGGTAAAAAAAGTCAAAAAGCAAAGATGAAAAATGTGATAAAGAATCATAAATTGTATAATCAAGTGCCAAAAATCAAATTAAAAATAACATTAGAGTTCCTTATATTTGTTTTTCTACTAAATTTATACCAATATCTACTATTAACTGCTAATATAATCTAAGTTAGGATATTTTAGAATGTTCACCTTTACAGATGAGAACTTTAATGCTTTTAACCTAGATCTTCCAATTCCCAAAAAAAGAATACGTTAAGCAAACTTAATTTCAAGCAAAAATTTTAGAGAAAATTAATTGCTATTATGCTATTTTATGAGTCAACAGTGTTGTCAAAATAAATTATCATTTTATTATCAAATCTAAAACAAATTCTTACCAGTTTACTAAAATGGTATTTACAGTAGCCACAGTACTGGACGTTATCTGCACCATTACCTTCTTCTTCACAAAGCAGTCCAGCAAACTGAGCACTGAAAATCAAACCCAATTATATCAATAAAAATCCAGACCACTGTGTATGTGTGTGTGTGTGTGTGTGTGTGTGTAAATTAATTAAAAGTCACATCTAAGCATATGTTTGTTAAGAAAATCTATTTCCTGAGGAAAGAAGAAAAAGCTTTAAAATATCTTTCCAGACATTTTTTAAGGTTGTATTCATGGCTTAAAATAAACTTTCATCTATCTCTAACAATGATGATTTATGCATAAATGACTAACAGTCAACAGACAATGAATTCTTTCAGATAAACTCCTCTCCACACAACAATTAACCCCTCATTTTATTTTTCAATCTGTATCACACTTAAAAATGAATAAGGGGCAGAAATGACATGGTATTTGCTCATGGATGCAGCTTATATACTGTTAAAAGAAAATTTCATTCACGTTGGACTAATTTAGCAACTAATTGCTTCAAGTCATAGTACATCACAATGTGCAAGAAAGTTGTTTTGTTGTTTTTTGCACTCAAAAAAATGGAAAAAATGAAATTCAAATTAAGTTATGATATTCTTATTTTTAAAAAATGCTTTTTAATGCTTTTTTAAAATGCTTCTTAAAAACACATAATGCTAAAGTTTATTAGAATCATCATCTTGACAATTTGACTTTCCACTTTTAACGTTTCAAAATTACAGTATTAGTATTTATCTCATCCCCCAAAAGAACTTTCACCTTTGGAAATTAAGTACAGGGTTAAGAAAATGAAAAATCAGAAGTGCTTTTTCAGTTCCCAAAGTAATCTAAAATGGATTTCAAAAATTCAAAAACTTTTGAAATAAGCATGTACCTACCCTGACTACTAGAAATAAACTAATTCTTAAAATTAATAAGGACATGAGTCACTCTCAAACTTTTATTTTGAACTGCTGTCTATTCTGTTCATTATTTCATTCTAGGATATTTTCTTTTGAAGTTTCATGCTGAAAAAAATATTTAAGCTTTTTAAGAAGCAGCCAAATAATACTGAGAATGATGAATAATACTCCCTCTCCAATCCCCAAAATACAGAAGGTAAAGAAGCAATATTATTGACTCCTTAGTAATAGCTCAGGCACTACACTAAACTTATGGACATCAGTTCTTCCAATCCTAATAACAATTCCAAGGGTAAGTAATCAATACTAATATTTAAACAAGATGCTATTTAGTAAAACATTAGAACAAGCATCATTCATATAAATATAATTAATTATCATATTTACCACAAGCAAATCTAAATATAAAAACCATCCCAGCAGAATTTACTGTAAATAACATTTGGGTAGCTAAGTCTTTAACTCTCAATTTCTGTTCCATACAATAATAAAAACATACTTACCATGTCACATGGAAAGCCTGTCTACATCCATGTTTATTACATGTCATGCATGCACCAGTGGCTGCTTTGCTTTCTCTTCCTTGTTCATCACAAATGTAGCAAGTCTTGGGGCAGAAACACAAAAGCAAAAATGAAATAAAAACTTTGTAATTGTTTTACATGGACTTGAATTTTACAATTATCTTCAGAAGATCAGCTTTACTATCTAGCCTACTTTACTATAAAACATTTATTTTTTCTTATAGTAAGTATAATTTTAATAAGATACAAATATGAACACATAAACAAAGACATATATAAATAGACCTAACAGAAGTTCACAAAGGCCTGGTCTTCCTTAAGATTCAAAAACCCTACAAAACAGGAAGAATCTTCATAGGCACTTTAGGCTAGGGGGCGGGACCTAAACTACCACACGTTGGTCCTAAAACCTCTTCACTAATATCCAATTGATTCTAGAAAGTGGGTCTAAATGAGATTTATCTTCCTTTGGGCTGAAAGAAAGCATATCAAAGGAAATCTTACATAAAAATTGGGGTTTAAAAGATGAAGAACAGTCATATGTGAATTAGCATGGCTTTCGGTTATTCCAATGGCCAAATTTCCAAAAGAATCCCATATGAGCACACTCCAGTGGCTCAGGCAGCCAAGGTGTAGGTCATGTAAAACCTACAGACCAGAGTTCTCAACGTGGGACTGGTGGTGGGAGAAAAAAAGACTCCACAGAGGTTGTGGCTTAGCCCCATCAAACTGACAATCTCAGCCTGGGAGGAATACATATTAGCTAAGGAGGTTAGAGATGCCCCAAAGACATCAGCCTAACTACACTTTTGGCAAATGTGATATCTGCTTCTTTTCCCAGGGAAAACAGCTGATACTAACATGTTTTAATGACAGATTGAATTACATATGTAACAATCTGAGTATTAATGCATAATTAATAAAATTACCAGCCAAATAAAAGTGATACAAAAATTAAAACCTAACTACATATAATCCAGGTACTATACTTTAAAATCCAATTTCTAAACACTAATAAGGTATAATTTAGTCAACATCAACAAAATCATGTTTTCTTTCCCCTAACCCTAAGTCATGAACCCAGGTCGTTGGACTTTACAGACTTAACCAATGAGTCACAGAGGTGTGCCAATCACATCTATGCTTTAAACCTAGAGAGGTTTCCCCTACCATGCACATACAAGAACACAGTACTAAATTTAAAATCAGGTGAATAAAATTCAACTCCTCTGTTGTAATAACAAAGTATTACACTGAACTGAAGTAGAAAAGTCATTTTCTATCTCTAAAATGTAAAATTCAAAATCAGAATAAACCATCCAAGACACACTGAACAAGAGTAACTCTAAATGCACAAATGGCAAAAACAAAACTAGCAAACAATTACAATGGAAGAATTTACCATACATCTTTTAGCTCACGAATGATCAAGAGGGGGAAAGACTGAAACAATACTATTATTTATATGTTTTTTTTTTTTAAAGAGGTTAAAAGGCCTCAAAATATATCAGTAACTTTGAAAGATTTGAGAATGAAAAGGCACCATCATCTGAAATTCAATAAAATAAAAAGTTAAGATGGATTTTTATGTTACTAAAAAAGAGGAAATATATTTGAGCAGGACTATCTAATGCTATATATTGCTAGAAAAACAGATATCAGAGAATTTGTCAAAGCAAGTCATTGAATGAAAATCTTAACCATCAATAAAAGGATCCAGAGGGGAAAAGAAGAATCATTCTTCAGATATATATTATCCAAATTACACTTAGATAATATGGCATATCATTTAAATTGCCCAGTTTTCAACAAAAAGTTACAAGTCATTCCTAATTAACAAACAGTGAAGTATGGCTCACACACAGACACAATATCAAACAACAGAAAATGATTTTGAAGTAAGTTAGCTCTTAAGAGATATAGACTTTAACCAAATGAAAACTTTGGAGTTTAAACTTACTAATAAGGAGGTTTAACAACAGACAATTTAAAAAAATTGACGAAAATAACAGATCAAATAGAGATTAAAAAATCTAAGAAAAGAAATTTTACAGGAAACAAAGTATATCTTCAGAGAAAATGAGACATCATTAAGACAACCAACAAATGCTTAATGAGAAAAATAGAATAAAGGGAACAGGAAATGGACCTAAAGAAATAATGACTGCAAAGTTCACAAATTTGATGAATAACGACAATCCACAAACCAAAAAAACTCAACAAATTCCAAATTGGAATAGACATAAGGGGATCACACTCAAATAATTAAAAAATGAGAAAATGTTTTGAGACAAGAGAAAAATAGCTCATCACATACAAGGGAATAAATAAAACTGACACATGAGGTGTCATCACAAACAATGGAAGGCAGAAGGCAAGACAGTTAACATTTGAAATGCTGAAAGATACTATATCCGGCAAAGCTGAACTGCAAAAATAAAGACATTCTCAGAGAAACAAAAACTGAAATATTTTATTCACCCAAATCTGACTAAAGTGAAACATGAAAGTAAATTCTTTTTGCCAAAAATCAAATGACAGCAAACAGCAATAGCAATCCACATTTTAAAAAGAGAGATTCCGTCCTTCATAGTTGAATGAGGCTAAAATTTTAAACAGACTAACTTACAAAGACCTCTGATAATGGTTAATTATTGAGGAAATGATAAAAGATTAGATACTAGATATTGCTTTTTCACACTCTCCGAATTTAAACAGCAACTGCTTAAAACAAAGTCTATAAAAATGTACTTATAAGACTACAACATAAAAATGTAATAAATTTGGGAGTGAAAGAGGATAGGAATAAAGCTGTGTCAGATTAAGTGACTGTATCATTAAATGACTCAAATCCATAAGAAGAAAAAAGAGAGAGAAATGGTAAACGGGCATTCATATTCCATGACCCACTCCCATATCTGAGGTTTGGAGTTTGTTGTTTGTTTTTTTTTTACGAGGAAAGAAAGTCTAGGGTGCAATGAAGGCAGTCAGGCATCAAGCAAGAAGAAAGGAAGAGGAGGGTGAAACATTTTATTTACATGATTGCTCATTTCAATTGTTTTCCCCCTGTCCTGGGTAAGGAAACCAGGGCCTTAAGGTGTATGGGAACTGCTCCAAAGGCAAGTGTTTAAGACATGTCAGTAGGGCATACCTGTGGTCTCCTTATCTAACAAGAGATTGTATAAAGCAATGATTTTAATAATGTATTGTTATATTTGTAGTATATATATATACATAATATTTATAATAATAATAGCACAAAAGAGGGAAAGAACTGAAGCTATCTTACTAAAGATGAGAATTGTAAGTCCTAAAGTATTCACAAGGAGGCACACACCTGTGAATCAGACAGATGAGATAGCTATGGTAGAGATACTGTAAAGCACCAAGATCTCAGTTTGAGACCCCAGGCCATGAGAGATGGGGAGGATGCACAAAGAAATAACCCAAGAAAATATAAATGAAAAAATCATAAAAGAGAAACAACCCAAGATGGCACCTGTTAGAATTCCAGATTCCCCTCTTACCACAGAACAACTAGAAAGCGTCTAATCTACAGACACAAATGCTGAGGGAAAAACAGAACCAACATCTACACAAACTGTGGCAGCATCTCCCAGAATAAAAGGTAGGTGAAGAGGACCAGTTTCAATACAACATGGAAAATTCAGGATTCCGAGCCCTGGGGAGTAAGAAGCAGTGGACTTCTGGCCCAGACGGTGACCTGTTAGGAGGGAGACTCACATCTTCTCCAGAAAGCAATTAGAAATTCACATATTTTCCAGAAGAAAAAAAAAAAAAAAAAAACACTGAGGAAAAGCAGGGATAGATGCTGTAGAGACAAAGCAGCAATTGTGACAACCAAGGGTAGGCGAAAATGTCCAGGCAGGTTCAGAGCTACAAGCAAGTCTCAGACTGCAAATTTCAACTGCGGTGGAGGTGGTGGAATGGGAGAGGACCTGGACATGGAGTTGGCGAAGAGGATCTAGGCGCAAGGCAGAAAAGGCACCAATGCTATGGTTTGAACAGAAGACCTGAGGGAGAAAATTATGCTAGGTGCCATCAAAGCTGGAAGACAGACAGGGGAATCAATATATTGCCCAGGAGCCACACAACCCACCCCTGGAAACCCTAATAGCGAAAACCCACCCTCAGGCTTAAAGGGAGAAGAGAATCTCTGAGGAGGAAACCATCAACGCTGAGGCTAGCGCCATCTTGTGGATAAAAGCAAAACTGCAACCTTATTGCCAATTTTGTGTCAACAGCAACACGATCAGTGCGGTTGGGAACTGGAAGGCTGGGAGAAGACTGCATCCCCCACACAAACTCCAACCCTACAGACTGAACTTTCTGGCAGCAACAGAGGGCCCACATTAAGAACTTAAACAAATCCAATCAGTGGTGACACCACAAAACTTAAGAAATGCCAGTGTCCAAATCAAGATCCAGGCTTACTTAGTGCAAGTCAATACTCCACACACAGCCATCATTGCAGGAAAACCTAATCCACAGAAACATAAAACAAAATGCCTAACAGAGCAAAACACAGAGAAATATATGTGAAATCATGGATCCCCAATAAAAAACCCAGGGGAAATCTGAATGCAACAGTTATCTGCAACCTACCTGAGGATGAGTTTAGGGCAACTGTGATAAATATATTCATGAAAATCAAGAAAACAACAGACGAAGAAAATGAGAACAACAAAAAAGAGAGAAGAAATGAAGCAGCTCAAAACAGATGTCAAAGAAATAAAGAACACAATAGCTGACCTAAAGAGTATAATACAGGGACTCAAATATAGGATGTCTGAAGCCTCCAATAGAGGTGAGCTAGAAGATGGGGCAGAAGAATGCACTCAAGGAGACCAGCAAAAAGATAAAAGAATGCAAAGACAGAAAGACTGCATTCTAGATTTACGGGATAAGATCAAAGGAAACAACATTCACATTACAAGGGTACCAGAAGGAGAAGAGAGAAAAAAGAGGGCAGAAACTATATTTGAAGTAATAATAGCTGAGAAATTCCCTAACTTGAAGAATGAAGCAATCCTCATGACTCAGAAAGCTCAGAGTCCTTAATAAAAGAAACTCGGACAGACCTACACAAAGACACGTTGTCATCAAAATGTCAAAAATACAAGGTACAGAAAGACTCTTAAAAGCATCCAGAAAAAAAAAAAAAAAAAGTCACATACAAAGGAGTCCTCATAAGATTGTCAGAGGATTTCTCAACTGAAACTCTAAAGGCCAGGAAAGAATGGCAAGATATATTCAAAAGACTGAAAGAAAAGGATTTTTTACACCTATACTATAATCCTACGAGGAATGATAAAAAGCTTTTCCAATAAGCAAAAGTTAAAGGAATTGTTCATCACAAAACCAGTTCTACAAAAAATATTAAATAATGCTATATAAAGTGTAAAGAAACCCCATTCAAAAACAGGTCTGTTAGACCTATTCATCTATGTTCATTAGAGAGACTGGTATGTAATTTTCTTTCTTGGTGATATCTTTGTCATCTTTTGGTATCAATGTGATGTTGGCTTTATGGAGTGTGTTTGGCAGTGTTCCCTGTTCTTCAATATTCTGGAAGAGTTTGAGTAGAAAGGGTATTAATTCTTCTATGAAATTTTGGTGAAGCTCACTGGAAAAGTCTTCTGGTCCTGGGGGTTTATTTTGTAGGCATTATTTTTATTACCTCTTCCATTTTTTTGCTTCTGATATTTCTGTGGAGCCTATTGAAGAACTTGGCATATATTATCTTATTTAAGATAAGCCTATGATATAGATTTTATTATCCCTATTTTCTAGACAAGAAATCTGCCAAAGGTTATATAGTATACAAGTGTCAGAGCCAAAGTTCTCATTTATCTTTTATGCCCAAATCCTGTGTGCTTAATATTTAATCCTGTTTAGCTTTAATTTTTTATTTATTTGTAAAGATAATGCTATCCAAAATTTTTGAATTTCACTTTGATCATGCTGTTTTTCTTTCTAGCTATTGTATTCTTCTTGACGATTCCAATTTTTAATTTTTCTAAATTAAAGAACTGTGACTCAAGTTTACATTATGACGTTTGATATAGTCATTTAAAGTTTATTTGTTTTGGAAATATCCAATATATTGTACTTTCCTGAGTTTCTTTTGAATTAAATATTCAATATCATCAATTAGTATCTTTTTATGGTATGAAAAAATATCAGAACAAAAAATGAGACGTTTAGGAAAAAAAAAAAAAGAGTAGTTAAGGAAACCAGAATTCTTGTGGGGGTGTGGTATGAAATGTACACAGACTGAGGTGTGAATTCAATATCAAAAAAATCAATGTGAAATGATGGAACATGTATATATAGCATATGTGAAAAAATATATATATATATAAAATGATAATATAACAACTATCCATATATCCACCATATTGTTCAACTTTACCTGTTTTGAAATGTATGTAAATTTTAAGAAAGTAGATAAATAATTTTAAATAATTATTTTTTTAAAAAAGTGAACAGTGGGAAGTACACATGTTCTCATTCTCAAAGAAAATGATATACAAAAAATACAGCAAATACGAAAAAAGGTCATTTTTGACAATTCCACTGTGACAAATTTACAACAAAAACCTGTTTCAAAATAATTAATTATCGTAATTTTCATCTCTATGAGGTTAATTTGTGTCTTTTTTTCATCAACCATGTCTGCACTTGACTGGTCTTTCACTAGCCTCGTCAACATATGATATGCAATTATAATATATTTTTAATGTCTTTGTGTAGATGTGCAGAAAACAGTTGCCTTATATATTTTGTTCTGTTTCTATGTTTCCAACAGGAAAGGTAGTCTGATTTCAGTTATTCCATCATGATCAGAAGTGAAAGTGTGGGTAGTGTCTGTAAAGCCTCTTATGATTATTTGTTTAGTGTACTGTAATGCCATCTTATTTAGTGCCTAAAGTTCATCCCATTATAAATAAGGGCTTTTTATTTTTATCAAAATATTTTAGCTCTGTTGCATTTAAAATTTTGGTTTGAATTAAACATTTATGTTAATGTTTAAAAAAAAAAGTAGTAGTAGTAGTAGTGACTCAGGAAGAACCAGGCCTCCTGGAGATAAAACACTAACACTCCCAGAGGTATCAAAGTCATTGAGATGGGGCTAGGGGATCTCCAGCGCAGCGGGGGAAAGAGGACCAGTAGCAAGGTTAACTGAGACACAGTTCCCAAGGGTTATTTACATAGGCCACCATTAAGGGAAAGCAGTTGGGGGAAATCAACTGCCCCTTGCCAACCATTATACCCACCTGAAATACCACGCAGGCCTCAGAATGGGCCTGAAATACCACCCCTTGCTGAAATTGCAGTTTCTCTGCAGGAAGGAGACTCCCAGAATAAAGGAATCTACAACAGCAGTTACCTCCAGTCTGTGGGCAGAGGTGGAACTGAAGCCTGCTTACTAACTGTGGACCAACAATCCACAGGTAGAAAATATTATTCAGACATGTGACACTAAAAGAAAAGCTCTGCATCCCCCACAAACTCCAAGCCCATAGTTTAGGCTCCCGGGCCTTAACACAGAGACCATCTCAAAACTTCAACAAATCCAACTAGTGGTGATACCACAAAATAAAGAAAACCTAGGTGTTCAAACCAAGACCCAGTCCTCTCTATATAAATCAACATCTTAACATAAGGTCATTACTTAAGGTAAGCAAACACAAAGAAATATAAACAGCATGCCAAACAAATCAAAAATATAAGAAATATACATGAAATGGATCAAAATAAAACTGGGAGAAGATATTTGTGTTCCATTGTTCCATGGTTCTGACATAGGCTTAATATCCAAAATATACAAAGAACTCATAAAACTCAACAAAAGAAAAATAGTCAATCAATTAAAAATGTGCAGACCTGTAGAGAATTTTTTCTGAAGAAGACATGGAAGGCAAGCAGGCACACGAAAAGGTGTTTCTCCTTGCTGGCTATCAGGGAAATGCAAATCAAAAAAACAATGAGATATATATCACCTTACACCTGAGAGATAGTCTATTATTGAAGTCTGAGAACAACAAACGCTAGAGATGATGTGGAGTGAAGAGCACATTTTCATGCTGTTGGGAGTGCAAATTAGTGCAACTCTTATGGAAAGCCATATGGAGATTCCTCAAGAAGTTGAATATGGAAATCCCACATGATCCTCCCATCCCACTTCTGGATGTTTATCCAAAAGACACTAAAACACTGATGTGCAGAGATATGCACCCCCATGTTTACTGCAGCTGTATTCACAGAATACAGAACAGAAACTACCTAAATGCCCATCCTCAGATAAATAGGTAAGGCAGATAAGGTGTGTATATACACAATGGAAAACAGCACAGTCCATAGATGAGATGAAATCCTGTCATTTGAATCAACATGGATGGGTATTCAGCTAAGTGAAAATAAATCAAAAGAAATACTTGATCTCACTCATAGGTGGAATGTATAGAGACAAAGGAAAAGACGAAACAAAACCATCCTTTGGACACTGGCAATAGAACTGAGGCTATCAGTTGGGCAGGGGATGGGGGAGCAACTGGGATGCAGGATTGGTCGGGGCAGTGGTGGCAGGGAAAAATGGACAATGGTGAAGGACTCTTGGTAATTTGGTGGAGGATAGCGTGTGCTGACATGTATTTGAGGAATGGGCAACCTGCTCATATAAGGAAATGGCATATATGCATTTGTATTAATTTGTAAAACAAGGTTACATCAAAAAATATTAAAAGGCTGAAAAAAATCATAAAAGGAATGAAAATGATACACTGGAAAATAACCATTTATGATAAAGGTAGTAAAAAAGAGACAGAAATAGAAGTTCCCTGGCAAAGGAGCAGTTTAGTTAGCTGCTTTCAGCCAGCATAGTCCACATACCCAGGCTCCCACCCTGGGGCCAGGAATAATCAAGATGAGCAACTATATAAAAATAATATATGAAATAATAAAGCACTTTCTCTTCTCTCTTCCTGACTGGCTCCGCTCACCTTCATTCCTTTTAAAAATGAAACAAACAAAAAACAGGAACAAAGTAGTCACAAGACATGAGAAACTAAAATGTCAGACAGAAATTCAACCACATTAATAATAGTATTGAACATGAATGTACTCCAATCAAAAGGCAGAAACTAATTAAGCAATTTAAAGAAAAACAAGTTTCATACAATGTCTACAGGATACAAACTTTAGCTTTGACGGCATGAGTAAAAAGTAAAAAGATATGCCATGTATTATAAGAGCAAGTACAAGCCAGCTGGAGTGGCTATCTTTATATTAAAATTCAAAAACAGACTTAGAAACAAAAACATTATTAAAGATAAAGAGGATTATTTTATAATTTGATAAAAAGATCAATTCATCCAGAAGATGTAACAACCATATGTACATCTGATAACCGAATTAAAGTAGGAAAAAAAAAAGACGTTTTCTTTTTTCCCATCTTTTTTCTCTTTTTATTTAATCACTTTTTATTATCATTAACCAGCTATTGGATCAAGAAGAAAAACTGTAAGCAAAGGGAAGATTATTAAGAAAATGTTCCCACACATCTAAGTAAAGTATTAGGTATGTGAATAATGTACTCAGGCAAATTCATAGCCTGAAAGTTTTCAGTTTTAAAGAAAAAAAGCATCATACTTTTATTTGATTTTTTTCAAATAAAGTGTTCATATCACAACAATTTACAGACCAAATTCCATCTTTCCCTAAGAAGCATCACTCAAAACCTAAGCTACTGAAACTACAATATCACAAATCTTCTCGAAACTGTAACAGCGCTCTCCAGTCATAAGGCAACCAATTAACCTGAAAACCAAGAGAGACCCATCCATTTTGCCCCATAACCTCCTAAGAGTAACAAGATATTCAGACTATCCACAAAAGATAAAAAGAGGAAAATAAGGAGGAAGACACGCAGATAAAAAGAAATTAGCTAAATTTTTAACAAATTCCTAAAGACTGACTATAAAACCACTGGAATCAGAAACAGAAGTACACACCCACTCAGGCTCTTTTTCATGAACTTTTACAAGGAGCTTATGGGGAAGATTGGAAACCAGGACAGAAATTAATCAAAAAGAATCTCCCTTGGTAGTACAGACATGAAGGAGGAGATAAGGTATCACTAGGGCAAAGAACTGAAATCCCACCTCTTTGCCCAGCCGTTCCTTTCAATATTCTTAAACTTTTGGGGAACTGGCAGCAAAACTTGTCGCACCCAGGGCATAGGAAAATACCCACCATGGCTAGCAGGTCAAAATAAATAAATCCTTTTTGGCTAAGCAAGGGCAAGAAAGTCTTGACCTCACCTGTGATTTTTAACTACTACCAAAGGTCCTCTAGCGCTGGAGGAGTGAGAGGTATGAAGCTCTTGCCCTCACAAATTCTTCTACATATACAACATCTGTCAGAGGAAAGAGGGGAATGAACAATGAAACCCTGAGACCTAAATACAGCCTACCAAAGACTGAGGTTGGACCAAAACAACAGAGAAACCTCAGTCTCAAATAATCAAACAACAAAATACAGCAACCTAACACTAACGCAAAGGGCAAAAGTGTGGTAAAAGCAAGAGCATAGAGAAAAACCACCTATATGGCACAGATGAATCTAAAGATGGGATATAATCATTGAGGAATCAAGAAACACTACAACACTCCAGTCCCAACCTAAACACAAACATTAAAGAGGGCGAAGGAGCAGAGCCACTCCAATGGGATAAGGGGACAGATCATCAATATGTTATTCTCAGGTTTTATGACCCATGGAAATTGTCCTACAGAGTTATAAACCTGCTTTTGACCAGTAACTCCTTTCTTCCTACCAATTTCTCCCTTTTAAAATGAGAAACTCTATGCTATGCTTGTCCACCATTGTCTCTTGTAAACAGTTAACACATAGATTTCACAGATGGAAAACAATTTTGTCTCACATTGGACTACACCAAGAGTTTCAGCCATACTGATATTTTTAAAGTAAAGATTCAGGCAGGAATGAAGGCAAGTATGCAGGCAGGAAGGAAGAGAGAAGAGGAAAAAACATTTGTTTACTTTATTTAGTTGTTCATCTTGGTTGTTCTCCCCAGCCCTGGGTGTCAAACCTGGGTCCTTGGGATGTATGTGGACTATGTCTGGAATATATCACTAGACCACAAAGGAGTGCTGAGATCTGGAACTTTTTGAGATTAGAATAGGGCAGGGTTCCAATCCATTACGGCTGGAGTCCTTATAAAGAAGATGGCTACATGAGGACACAGATACGATAAATCTACAAGTCAAGGAATGCCAAGGATTCCCATTCAATCAGTCAGAATCAGAAGGTAGGAGAGAAGTATGAAAGAGATTCTTCTTCAGTTCTCCAAATGAATCAATCCGTCAATACCTCCTCGCTCCCATCATGAGAGAAGAAATTTCTGTTGTTTTAAGCCATCCCGTTTGTGGTACCTTAGTACAGCAACCCTAGGAAACTAATAAGGAAGCTGTTTAGAAAATGTGGCTGAGAAGTTGGTAATGCTTTGGAGTTGGGTGTGAAGAATGGAAAGCGGGTGGTCATTATATTAATGTTTACTTTATAAATGTGACAGTTACTAAAATCAATATACAAAAATGAAAGAAACAACTTCATAGTAAATAGAACACAAATTAATAATTTATAAAAGCAGAAGTAAACAAATTAGAAAACTTGAATAAGAAATAAACCCCAAAACTGTTCTTTATATTAGACACAAAACAGATCAACCAGAAGTTCAGATAAAAGTAAAAACCTTTATCAAATGTTTATGTCAAGAAAACCCAATGTAAATTAGGTAATAAACACACACACACACACACACAACTCAGATAGTTACATTCTTATATTTAAATGCCTCTAGTGTCAAACACAATCCCTTAATCCACTTCAACCCACTTTTTTTTTTTCCTTTTTAAAGGAAAGGGGAAGGCAGAAATGAAGGCAAGCAGGTAGGCAGGTAGGCAGGTAGGCAGGCAGGCAGGCAGGCAGGCAGGCAGGTAAGGAAAGGAAAGGAGGAAAGAAACATTTATTTAGCTGATCATCTTGGTTGTTCCCTGCAGCCCCATGTCTCGAACCTGATCTGAATCCTTGGGATGGATGTAGACTATGTACCAGGGAATGCCAATCCACTTTGTTTTAAAATATCGAAAAAACATTCTTCTGTTTCCGCATCACACAGAGGCAAAGTAGTAAGAGACACAAAAAGCAAATGACTAAAATTTAGGCTACATGGTATGCTATTTAGAAATTTGAATGGAAAATGCACTGAAGTTTCAAAGAAAAAATGTTAGATCTATAGTGAAAAATAAAACAGCAACCAAAAAAAGATAAGCTGATATTCTACAATTGGGTAGTTTGAGAAAACTCACTACCAGCAGTAGTAGTGTGATTAAAATTAGAAGTTGTTGCTAGGTGCTCTGCTTCTATTTGACATCTCATGGTTTTTGGTTACCTGGCCCTGCTGACACTATTTAGGGATGAAATCTCATTATTGCAATTTGTATCCTGATCAGTTGCTTCTAGATGTCATTTTTTACTTCTATCTGGCATGTCTAATCATCCTATCACTCCTTGTAATTACCAAGACTGCTATAATGTTATCATAGTCTTCCCATAGCTATGAGAAAAATCATTCTGTCAACACAACTAGATGTTATCCAACAACCATTTTCCTCACCAAAAAAAGAATGGAACATGCATGTATTACAGTACAAATGATATTAGCTTCTGAAAATTCCTTACATGTTTAATTTAAGCATTTTGGATTTTAGTCCTAGAGAGGTAACCATTCACAATAACTTGATTTTTCTTCTTGAAAGATAATAAAGGCTTTGACAATGAACAAAGTCATTTTCATCTTCCATAGGACTTCTATAGGCTTATGCATAGTGCACATTTTCACACAGAGAACAATCTCTGCACTTAAGTACAAAAAAAATAAATAAATAAAACCCCAAACTGCAATTTGGTACACAGTTTATTCCTATATAAATTAATTACTAAGAAATATAACTTGGAAAGATTCCATTCTTATTAAATCACTCTCTACATGACAACCCCTGCACAAACTATAAAGCATAATTTGTGTCTAAGTGTGTCTAAAAATACCTGTGGCATATAAAGGTAAAAATTTAGTATCATTATTTAAAGAGCTCCTAACTTTAGAAAACTTAACAGTTAAAGATAAATGAACAAAAAGAGAATTCATGAAAGAACTATCACTGTGATGTCCTGACATGTAATCAAATAAAAATTAAATTGAAGACCATTGTTTAATTATTAAACAGCTCTCTCTCTCAGCAATAGAACTTCAGAAACAGAAATGGCCTATGACACAAATCTAATTCTAATTCTAGATTCTAGCTTCTGACCAAAGAAAATAACCCGAAACACAGGGAAAAAAGCTTGTCAAGACATGAATTTGTCATACTTTTTTTTAAAGAGAAAAATAGCTGGATATATTTCAATGACCAGTCACATGGGAATAAATGGCATAAGTAAATTAGCACAAACATCAGAGTTATAGTCATTCAAATTTATGTAATAAATAATAAAATCTCCATATTTAGTATGATTATAAAATTCTTGATTACAAATCAAAAACAGTTGATATATTTTAAAGTATATATTTAAATTTTATTTTTAAATAATTAAATTAAAGTGCTCATTATGAGTTTACATAGCCTAAAATTTGGTAAGCATGCTTAATGGGAAGCACAAAGTTTGGGGATTTAATCAAGGAGTATCCCTGTGATCCTCCAGAAAGTGTATGTAATAAACTTTACATCTTATTTCGAGTGAATATTATGATGAGGAATATTTCTTATGTTTTATCAGAATCTTGAAGATCCAAAAAAGGTAGAGAACCACCAGTTCAGAAAATTCTGACATGCCTTCAAAGTACATCTCTCTGACATGATACACTTTGCTAAGACTTACATGTTTTAAAATAAAAAAACTCATACAAATCAATTTACTCAATTGTATGCAAATAGATTCCAAGTTGAAACAGAGTAAACTACTAATGTATGTCCTAATTCAACTGTGCTATTGTTACAAAATGAGAAAAAGTTAAGTTCCAACAGGAAAGCATCCCTGATCTGTTTCTCATGAAGTCATCAAGTGACTTCATATTACCTCCTTTAAAAGCTGGCCTCTTGTCACTGGACAATGGGCAAGAACACTTGGTGATGTGATGGAGGGCAAGGTGTGTTGAAACATATCTAAGAAATGGAGAACCTATACAGAGGAAATTATTTTAATATATAGAATAATTATTACAATAAAAAAATAAATAAAGTTGGTCACTTGTGAGCCCTGATGGAACAGTAGTTGGATGCAGTCTATACGCAACCCCAGGTCACAGATTCACATGCCAAGGCCAGAGGGAACTGCCAGGACAAACAACTAAATCAGAGTGCTTTTTCTCCTATCTCTTTCCACTATCTGCCTCTGATTACCTTCATTCCCACCTGAACTTTTCCTCTAAACAACAACAAAGAGTTGCCCCCAAACTCCTTTGAGTTAGTTACTAAACACATTTTTAACTAAAACAAGGATGTAAGTTTTCTAGAATTTTATACAGAACACTAAACTGTTCTATCAGTAAAATTAAAGAATCGGTGCAAACAGCATGGCATATAAACACCAAGAACAGATTACACACTTTTTTCTTAGTTGTTTAAATAGAACATTATGAGACGTGAAGGTAAAGAGCAGCTGGGCAACTCCGACCTCTTTTGCAAGAAGCGTCCTCTATTCTCAACTTCTAACAACAGGGTGATGTCTAGGCAACATGTTTTTCTAGGAGGAAATGGCTTCTAAATACATTATAGGACCTGCTAAAAACTTGCTATTAGAAATTTACAACTAGAATACTCATTTGCATGTACAAAATAAAATTTTATCTGAATAAAATGGGAAGCAGGATTAGATTATATAGAAGCAAAATCTGACCAGGCAAAAGAGAAAAAAGACCAGAAGACCTATAACAAAGATGGAAAAACAACAGCCAACCAAAAAACCAGTATTCCATCTCTGACTTCCTAGTTTCACATCCAACTCCCCAAGTTTTTTGTGAAAATTTCCATTATAACCATTTAGGCCAATGACAGTTGTACTTTGGCTACTTTCAGTAAATTTAATTTCTGACTATAATAAAGCCTTTCATATTTAAATCTAAACCCATTATAACATAGATTCTATGGAAAAACCAAACTGTCAGATTTGATAAATTTGCCTTGTTGTAATATCATATTGCCTAGCAATGTAATCTCCCTTTAGTATGAGTTTTTATAAAATCTTACCTCTTTTAGATCAATTATAGTTAGCAGATTATATTATCTACACATCAATCATTTATGAGTATCCAAAACACCAAATGAACATAAAAAAGCTGATATAGGTCATTTGTACTTTGGTGATTTTAAGTTAACCACTATATACTCATTTCCAGAAGTTTTGTTTGGAATGCTGCCTTTGGAAGTAAAAGGAGCAAAGACATAATACTGAAGGAAGTTATACTGCCATTCTTCCACAGCCCTTAGTAAACTCTATTTAATTAAAGAGCCTCTGAGCCTGGGAGTTGAAAGAAGGCTGTAAGAAGTGAAGTTGAACATAGAAACATAAAACACACAACAGACAAATATAATGAAAAATAAGCTACTATTCCTTTCACACAAAGAGAAATAATACCAAATACAACAGAATGCGCACATGTAAATATTGCGGGGGGGGGGGGTTGAGGTAGACAGGCAAAGACAACAGAGAAGTCAAAAAGAGGACTCCAAATTGAGAATCTGCTTAAGTAACAAAAGGGGAAAAAGAATTTTCCTACAGCTGAAATGTTGTTTTGCTTTTTCAAATAATTTAATTGTATAGAAAAGAAAAAAGAAAGCATTCATTTGAGTAACTAGGATAAAGTGACAAAGCAAAAGCAAAAAGCAAGTACATATTAGATACAAACAAAAATATTTAATATTTTAGCAAAAATGTTATATATTGGGGCTTTATTATCATACTGATGATAATATATGCTAGGAAACAACTTGTCAATGCAAGACTTGTTTTACCAACAAGGTATTAAGTGCAATCAACATATGCCAAGAATCGAAAACTTAGTGTCTTTGTTCTAAACAGAGCCAACAACTCACATACATACGCACATACATATATATGCATGTATATACATATACACACACAAAATACTCAGGTAGTGATGATGTCTGGTACTTATCTTCTTGAATCTGAAAAGTCATTATGATTTTTCTTCTTCCCTTAATCTTTTTTGCATCAAACTGAAATGATCACCAAGTCTGGTCAATCCAACGTCTTACATATTACCTAAATGTCTCTGTCCCTTCTTTATGCCTAGTACTCTCCCCGACTTCACACCCTCAATACCAACCTACTATTATACTGCAAAAGCCTGAATAGTTTCTATATAACTACTCCTCTCTTATATCCCCCTTCATTCTATTCTTTCACTTATACATCAGAAGAGTAAGTGGATCTGAGAATATCCCTCTCAACTATAAAAAACTCTCCAATAGACACTAAATGTATTGACAAAAATTTCTCTTAGAAGCTATTCATCACTATTCCTTTTGGAAAATATTGCAGGGAAGTTAGGTTAGCAATTTCTAAGTCTTCCTTTACTTTTAAGCTTTTACAATTCAGTAACAAATACCATGTTTCATGATGGTTTAGCTTTATTTATTTGGTCTATTATGATCCTAACTATACTCATAAACTTTTTCCTTGTTAGCCATCCAATAAAGAAAGGATGGCCTGTTCAAAAAGGATATATACAAGATATAGATAGACAGATAGACATAGAATGATCAACTGCAAATCATTCTTTATAAAAATGGTAGCTTTCTAAAATACTTACTTGACTCTAAAGAACACAAGCCATTCACTGCAAAGAAGCTCACACATCTCTATGTTGCCCTAACTTGACATTTCTTAAAAACTACTAGCAGGTAAGTAAATTGGACATATCCTGGTGGCCTAGTGGTCTAGTACACTCTACAAGCAGTCCCACATATATCCCAAGGTCCGGGTTCAAGACCCAGGGCCAAAATGACCAATGTGAACTAAATAAAAATAAAGTGCTTCTTCTGCCTCTTCCTTCCTGCCTTCCTACTCACCTTTATTCTTGCTTACACATTTCCCTTACCAAAAAAAAAAAAAAAAAAAAAAAACGGTGGGAGTGGGTGGGTAAACTAAGGCAGCATGCCACTCATAGTGTTAGAGTTTTTTTTGTTTATTAACAAAATGTATGTTAGTGACTATGAGGTCAAAAAAATAATAAAAACAAGAAGCTGATAACAAATGGCACAAAAGCTGGCTATTACATATTTAATGACATGTAGAAAATTCAACAACAGAAAGTCAACAGTGAAGTATCCTCAATTTATACTATACTGATAATTCTAGAAAAATCCTTTCTTGTCAGTCACTAAAATTATTTTTGTCCTTAAATCCAACAATGTCCCATTGTCATAGGGTTATTATTCTCTGGCCTTCCACCTCCCCTTTGCACTTCTTATCCAAGTTTATATTACTTTCAACGTCTGAAATTATTTCATTCTTTTTTCCAAAGGTCAAATTCCTGGATATTCTGCAAAGATTTTATCTTTGTGTCTTATTTAATTTCTTAGGCAAAAGTAACCCCTTCTTTAATTGTAATTATTTATTTGACTCTTTCTAATTGAGAATGTCACATATGGAGGAAAATCCCTTATTTTATGCATCTTTAAATTCCTACTAATACAATTCTTGATATAAAATAGCTCACCAGAAGAGCCCAATACATTAATGCTCTTCAAATTATCATTTACAACCATCCATTAAAGACTGGTATCTTTCAATACTCAACATTCCATTTTCCAATTGTTTCTATCAATTCAAAATTCTATTGCCAACCTGAATTATTCCTGAACAGAATATTAAGTTTTTACAGTTAACTACACAAATCAACAAACACAAAAATCTAAGGCACATATGTAACAAACCACATATAAGAAAAACTATTTGATGGAAAGCAGCAAAATAGAAAAGAAAAAATAAAAACAAATTTGATGGAGAAATACACAGTGTTTCTACAGGAAAATTCAGTATTTAAAAATGATCAATTCTTCCCCCAAATAATATTTCACTGTAATATCAGTAGACTCAAATTATTTTTGGTTAGTCCTGATGCTCATCATGTAAAAGAAATACATGAAAACATAAAGTAAAATATGCATAAAATCAGTAATAATTTAAAACAGTATAGTACTAGCATAACAATAGATGCACCGTGGAACAAGAAAAAATTGTCAAAGATATCCAAGAATTTAATACCAATTCAAAGAGTATTTCAAATCACTATACAAAACATAGATTGTTCAATAATAATATTGAAAAACCTGAGTAACCATGTGGGACAAAAAAAGTTAAGATACATTCGATCATATTCTCAATTGATAAAAGATTATAGTTAGATAATTCATTTATCCTTCTAATACCTCCTCCGCACTTCTTTAAGGAAGAAAAGGAAGCAATTTTATTTACTTGTTTTGGCTGTTTCCCTTGAATCTGGATCCTAGGGCTTTACATGGCATAGACCTGAGTTGCAAAGAAACCTTGCAGACACCACCTTAACCAAGTGATCAAGGGATCATCACTAGTAAAGAGGAAAAATGAGATCATATACCATCTAATAGGATGCATGTTCTCATCCATGTTCTCCACATAGAATCACTTCAGTGATATGCCTGCCAAAACACAATCTTAATTTAATCATGAGGAAATATCAGGAAAAAAAAGAGTGACATTATATAAAACAAATGACTGATAATCCTCAGAAGTATCAAAATTATAAAAGACAAGGAAAGACTGAGTTCCTATATGAAATTAAAGTTTTAAGAGACAAAATACAATCTGATCATTTTGCTATGAAAAGACATAATGGAAAACAAGATGAAAATTAGGGAATTAATGAATGAGGTATGTGTATTAAACAGTAATAATGCACAGATACTAGTTGATTTTCACAGCAGTATTGTGCTCAAGTAGAAGAAATACTGCTTTATAGGAAATACATTTTTTTTTTTTAAGGAATGGTGTAAAGCAGGAATGAAGGCAAGTAGGCAGGTAGGCCAAGAGAGGAAGAATCATTTTCTTTCTTTCTATATAGTTGCTCATCTGGCCATTCCCTCCAGCCCTGGAAACATGAACCAGGATCCCTGGAATATGTATAGACTATGCTCTCCACCAAAGGGAGTGGACATAACTGCTACTCCACCAGCACATATCAAGAAATACACATTAAAGCACTCAGGGTTGCAATACAATATTGGTAAATTACTCTCAAATGGCTTATGGAGGAACTCTTTGTACTATTAATGCCAACTTTATGTAACTTTGAATGTATTTCGAAACCGAAAAAAAAATTTAACTTCTGGACTAGAAAAGATTAACATGCTAAAATAATGACAACAATAAAAATGATAAAGACATAACAAAAGTTAAAAAGTGAATAATAAAAAGGAGAAAAGCATACATAGAAAATATAGACAATAAAGTAATATTTGTAAATACAAAAAAGAACCACTTTATAGGGAAACAAAATTATTACAATATTAAAATGAACAAAGAGCTATTCAAGGTCAATAACAGATTTTTTTTTATTTAAATATTTATCTTACCAAAACTGAAAGAAAATCATTCAAATACTAATTTTTCACTAAACAGTTAAAAAAAAAAAAAAAAGTTAATGGCAATACACTGCACATTTAACAGGATATAAGGTTTTGATATAAATTAAATAAATAAATATGGTTTTAATATAAATTAAAAATTACTTTTTAAAGGACAATTTCAAACAAAATACTCTGAATTGCATGGTTGGTATCCACAAAAAAAAGTCCAAAGTTAGTGTTTCAACAATAGACAAAGAAGTACAAGCAGTATGAACAAAACTTTTTTACAAGTACATGTTTAAAAAAATAAATAAAAATGAAAATGGGAAAAAAACTAAAAGAAACTGAATGGAAGATTTAACATGAGTTTTTTCTTACAATATTTCATTCATTTTTCAATAAAATTTATCTCCAGTTTTCTGTATGTTCCAATTATTGATGAAAACATGAGTAATTTGCATAACAAATTATTGATGTGAATGTATCTAAAACCTTAGAATTGACTACAATTATACTTTCTCCCACAGAGGAATTAATCAAAAAGTACCTCTATATTAATGGTAAACTATATATAAAGAAAGACACACTATCTTCAAATACTGTATTTAAAGGGTAATAGAAGAATCATCTAACATCCAAAGGAGAAACAGTAACATATGTGTTAAATCACAAAAAGATACAGGAGGGTTGAAAGGAAATAAACTAAGAATTTTTTAAAAAGCTAAAAACAAAAATCCTAAAAAATAATTTAGGGAAGGGAAAGGAACAAATAAAATTCTATTACAGAGTGTTACGTATGAGTATAATGAATGTTTTATCAAATACTGATTAATTCAAATTTAACGGAAACTTGATGTTTAGAAGAATTAGAGAAAAAAAACGAATTCCTTTCTATTTTATTATATTCTATTTTAAAGGAACAGTGCAGAGGTAGGATGAAGGCACATAAGCAGGCAGACAGGCAAAAGAGAAATATTTTGTTTAGTTGCCCATCTTGGTTGTTCGACTGCCCCCAGAAAAGAACCAAGGTCCTTGGGACATATTTAGATTGCGGCAGCCAGAGGCCGCAGACTTAATCACTAAAACACAAAAGCATGACAAGTCAGTAAATCTTAAAGGAAAAATCTTTTAAAAAGTAAACTGCCCTATAAATGTCAGAACAATAAATACAAGCCATTGGCTATACTCAAAAGAAAAAAACAGAAAAATATCACTAAAATCAGAAATGAAAGGGGGAGAAGTTACATATATACCACAGAATAGCCAAAGCAATTATGAGAAAAAAGAATGAGTCTGGGAGGATTACACTAACAAGCACTGAGTGATAGTGATCAAAAGAGTATGTACTGGAATAATAACTGAATCACCAGAAACTGACCTACTCACATACAGTCAATCTACGACAAAGGAGCCAAAAGCATACAATGGAGAAAGGAAATTATTTTCAATAAATGGTGTTGGGATAACTGGACAGTCACATGCAAAAGAATGAAGCTAGACCACTAACATCATTCACAAAAATTAATTCAAAATGAACTAGAGACTTGAACATAAGACCAAAAACCATAAAATTCTTAGAAGACAACTCAGGAAAGCTATTCCATGACATCAGTCTTATGGAGACCTTTGGAGACTCAACTCCAAAATCAAGAGAAATAAGAAGAAAAACATACAACTAGAATCAAACAAAACTAAAAAGCTACTTCACTGAAAGAAAGCATCAAAACAAGACAATCTGCTAACTGGGAGAAGATATTTACATTTCATATTTTTGAAAAGGGCTTAATATCCAAAATACATGAAGAACTCATCAAACTCATTAATAGAAAAACAGGCAATCCAATCAAAACATGGAAAGAGGAATTGGAGAGACATTTTACAAAGAGGATATACAGATGGGCAACAGGCACATGAAAAGATGTTCCTACTCCCAGGCTATAAGGGAAATGCAAATCAAAACAACAATATCACCTGACACTTGTAAGACTGACCATTATCCAAAAGCCTGGAAACAACAAATGATGGTGAGAATGTGGAGAAAAGGGAAAACTTTTACACCACTGGTGGAAGTGGAAATTGGTGCAACTCTATGGTAAATAGAATGGAGATTCCTCAAAAAGTTGAACATGGGAATCCCATATGATCCTGCTATTCTATTCCACTTCTGAATTTTTACCTGAAAGATACAAAAACACTAATTTGAAGAGATTTACACACCCCCATTTTTATTGCAACCCTATTCACAATAGCTCAGAACTACAAACAACTTAAGTATTCACCTTAGATGAATGGATAAAGATGTGGTACATATACACAATGGAATACTACATAGCACTTAGAACAGATGAAATTCTATCATTTGAAGCACGATGGATGGATCTAGAGACAACTGCTAAGAGAAATAAGTCAAAAAAAGAAAGATACCAGATGATCTCACTCACAGATAGCACCAGAATAGACAAAACAAAGGAACAAATGAAATAAAACCAACCCTTGGATACGTGCAATAGAACTGAGGTTACCAATAGGAAATGGGGCGGGGGGGGGCCCAAGTGCGGGTGTGCGCGTTGGGGTAAGCAAGTGGTGGCAGAGCCTAGCAGACAATGGTGAAGAACACAGTGATTTGGCAGAGGGTGGAGTGTGTTGATATATATCTGAGTAATGGGGAAACTGCACATATGGGGTACCTACACTTATATGTGTTTATTTTAATTTGTAAAAAGTGTTACTGTAATATCAAAAAATAATCCTGGGTTAGTATAAAATGTAATGGTTTAGTTGTTTTGTACTCCTGCAACCTTAATAACATTTTAATAATTGCTATTTAACTTAGTAATTAAAATTTTTTCAAATCTCTCTGGAATTTAATAGAAGACCTATTTTTAAAAATTTTTAATGCTGGCCTAAAATAAAGCAAAAAAAAAATGTTTTTGATCCATTTGTACTTTCCAGTTTTAAACCACCCCCCAAAAAAGTGTATATTCGAACAGTAATAAAACTAAATACACACTGTACCTTATTATAACGATCATGTGGAACAGACTGTAAAACGATAGGTTCCATTGTAGAAACATTGGCAAACTGTACTTCTGGAATATACAGGGCACAAACCACATGAGCCCAACCTAAAAATAAATAAATAAAAAGAATGTCATTTTCCAATTTCAATAATTTTTTTTCAAAGTTAAATAAAATCATCAATTTTCTTATAAAGATCACTTAAATGCCTATTTTCAAAATTAATAGCTCTCATTACTGATTTGCAGGCGTAAGAATAGTGAAACCACTCTTGATAAAGCACTCAATCATTGATCCAATTATTACGCACAGTAATATAAATAAAGGAAAACATTTTTCAATACAGATGATGGCACTGACACTTATTATAAGAGTGAACTAAGTAACTCAGATTAATACTACTTCTGAGAACCACTATCTTTAAAAAGGAAAATATTATAGTTGAAAACCTAAAATAAAAACTTTAATACATTAATCTTAAATGTCAATTTAAAAAATTTAACATGTTAATGCAGATATTTCATGTACTGGCAATAACATTTATTATCTTACTGTTTCAATATTTCACTTGATATCTTAACAACTGATATTAAAAGTTAGTCTTTCAATTTTCAAATTCTAACTGAAGATATCAAAGAGTTGCGATAATAGTGAAGTACTGCTGAGTCAGACTAGAAAAGGATGAAAGCCCACGGAAGTATATATAGGTTTTGGTCACTTTCTTCACCCACTTATTTTGTATTTTGCCTGTTTCAGAGAAAGCACTGGTACAGTACAAGGTGCTTTGGACAAACACGTAAGGCTGGAAATACAGCGGTTCATGTCCATAGAAAACCAAGGAAAAGGGGAAAATAGCAAACCTCTCGCCCTTTTTCAGAGTTGACATTGAAGGACCGCAAGCCAAAAATAACAATAAACTAAAAGGACACATGCTCACACTGAAGGGGTCCTAAGAGGAGAGGACAGAAAAGGGGGGCAGAAACTGCATTTGATGAAATAATAGCTGAGAAATGCCCTAACCTAAGGAAGGAAGCAAGCCTCCATATAAAGGAAGCTCAAAGCACACTAAAAAAACGAACAAACAAGGAACTGAAACAGACCTAATGTGAGACACAATGTCATCAAAAAAACAAGACAAAGAATCTTAAAAGCAGCTAGGAAAAAAAGAGTAACAACCAAAGGAGCTCCCAAAGATTGCCAAGGCATTCTCAATGGAAAATCTACAAGCAAAAAGGGAATGGAATGATATATTTAAAATACTGAAAGAAAAGGATTTTCAACAAAGGATACTATGCCCTTGGACATTATCAATTAGATCTGAAGGGATGAGAAAAAACTTCCCAGATACACAGAAGTTAGAAGAATTCAACAAAAAGCCATCTCTACAAAAAAGGCTAAAAGGAAGATGAATAAAGTGTTAAGAAACCCCATGTTAAAAAAAAAAAAAAAAACAGGAAGACAGCAAAATATAAAAAGTAGGGAGAAGGAAAGGAGAATAAAAATGTGGATGAGTAGAACGAGTATAAGACTAATCTGCTTTCAAATAAAAACAGGAAATATACAGAATTCTTAATACTAACCAGTAAACTAAAGGGTAAACTAAAAACACAACTACAGGAAAAGAAGGAAGAAGAAAACAAAACAAGAATCCAAACACAACATAATTACACCCAACCCACCTAGTAGAGAAGGGGAAGAATAAAAACACTGGACAACACCCAGAAGACATTTTACAAAATAGCAATGAACAGTTACATAGCAATAACCACCCTAAACATTAAAGAACTGCACTCACCAGTCAAACAACACAGAATGGCCAAATGGATTATAAAGCATAACTCAACCATTCTGGGACTGACCTACTTTCAAAAGATAAACATTAAGCTCAAACTCAATGGTTGGAAGACAATCTAACAGTCAAATGGTGGCAACAATAACAACACAAACACAACATAACACAACAAGTATGCTAAGATAAAACAGACTTCCAACTAAAAAGCATAACAACACAAAAATGGACATTATTTAATGATTAAGTGGTCAATACAATAAGAAAACCTAACACTTATTAGCATATAAGCACCAAATGAAAGAGTATCAAAATACATTAAGCAAGTATTATTGGAACTGATATCAGAAACAGACAACAACACAATTATAGTAGGAGATTTCAACACCCTGATTATAATGGACAATGGACAGATTAGCCAGACAGAAAATTAACAGGGAAACAGCACCTTTATTTGACCATTTGGAAGAGATAGGTCTAATAAACTCATTATCAAACACTTTATCCAACAAATACACAATTCACTTTCTTCTCAGTATACAAGGAAAATTCTCAGGGATGGATCATATGCTGGTACACAAAACATGCTTAACAAATTTACAATACCAAGCATATTCTTTTCCCACAATAGCTTAAAACGATAAATCAACTACAAAAAGAAAACAGGAACACCTCCAAATTAATTGGAAACAAAGCAATATACTTCTGAAGGACTCTTAGGGAAAAGAGGAAATCAAAGGAACTAAAATAAAACTTAAGAAACAAATGAGAATGAAGACATGAGCTATAAGAATCTATGGGGTGCAGCAAAAGCACAGTAATAGGGAAGTTCACTGCAATCCAGGCCTACCACAAGAAAACAGAAAAATCACAAATAAACAATCTAACCCTACATTTAAAACAACTAGAGAAAAGAAGAACAATTAAAGCCGAAAATCATTAGAAAAATTCAGGGCAAGTCGATACTACACAAGGACATTTCTTCAGGAAAACCTAATTCACAGAAACATAAACAGAATGTCAAACAGAGAAAAGACACAAGAGAAATATGCATTAAATGATTAATACAATCAAAATTAAAGAGAAAATCTGAATGCAACAGACACATGCAAACTTCCTGAGCATGAATTTAGGGTAACGGTGACAAACATACTCATGGAAATCAAGAAAACAACAGTGGAAGAAAAAGAGAACAACAAAAAAGAGAGAATAAATGAAGCAGCTGAAAACTGTCAAAGAAATAAAGAACACAATACCTGATCCTAAATAATACAACAGAGGGATTCAAGAATAGGATGGATGAAGCCGCCAGTAGAATCAGCAAGCTAGAAAATAGAGCAGAGAAATGTACTCAACCAAACCAGCAAAGAGATAAAACAATGCAAAGAAAGGAAGACTGCATTTGAGATTTAAGGGACAGCATCAAAAGGAACAACATTCGTATTATAGGGGTCCCAGAAGGCGAAGAGAGAGAAACGGGGGTAGAAACCACATGTGAAGAAATAATAGCTGAAATTTTCCTTAATTTGAAGAATGAAACAAGCTTCCAGACCCAGGAAGCTGAAAGAGTCCCCAATAAAAGCAACACAAACAGACCTATACCTCAACAAACTGTCATCAAAATATCAAAAAAAAAATAAGGTAAGACTCTTAAAAGCATCCAGAGAAAAGCGAGTCACATACAAAGGAGTCCCCATATGATCGTCAGAAGATTTCTCAACTGAAACTCTACAGGCCAGGAAAGAACGGCAAGCTATATTCAAAATGCTGAAAGAAAAGGATTTTCCACCTAGGATACCATACCCTGCAAGATTATTGTTCAGAACTGAAGAAATGATTAAAAACAAAACAAAAAAAAAAAAACAAACCTTTTCCAATAAGCAAAAGTTAAAGGAACTTACCACCACAAAACCAGTTCTACAAAAAAAAAATACTAAATGATGCTATATAAAGTGTAAAAGAAACCCCATAAAAACAAAGAAGACAGCAAATATAAAAAGTGGGGCAAACAAAAACGTAGATGGCTAGAATATGTGGAAAGCTAATCTGCTTTCAAATAAAAAGAGGACATAAACATAGAATTCTTAATGCTAACCCCAGGGTAACCACAAAATACAGGGAAAAAAACACACAAAAAAATGAAACCAATCAAAACACAACTACACCCAACTCACCTATGAAGAGAAAGGGAAAACCAAAGACACTGTCTGGAACAACACACAGAAGACAAATTACTAAATGACACTAAACAGCCACATATCAATAATCACACTAAACATTAATGGACTGAACTATATCAGTACATAAAGATTTACTCCCTTTTTAAAAACATTGTTTAGAATTTTGCCTAGAATGTGCAGCATAATTTATAATTGATATTTAACTAATTTCCAGCCTTTCATTATTAGGTGTTATACCCTTATATATGTATTTGTGTATTCGCACATTATACATTTTTTCTGAAAATTTATTCTTTGAACAAGTAACTCATCCTAATTGTTTTCAAATAAAAATTGTCATTAATATGCAAAAAGGTATTAAAAGAGAAGTTAAATTAGCTTGAATGTAGTAATCACCTTACTATATCAAACCATCATGCTGTATGCCTTAAATATATACAATTACAATTTTAAGGAACAAATTAAAAAAAAGTGAACCTGAAAGAACTAGAAAACATGAACAAGCAAAGAAATTGAAGAGGTAATCAAAAGCCTAAAAAGTCCAAGGACGAGATGGCTTTTCTAATGAGTTACACACCAAACCTTCAGAGTAGAATTAATACCTATTCTTCTCAAATCTTCCAAAATAGTGAATAACTGGGAATGCTCCCAAATGATTTTTATGAGGCTAACATCACAATAATACCAAAAGGTGATAGAGATGTCACCAAGAGAAAGAAAATTACAGACTAAAAGTTTTAATGACCACAGATGCAAAAATTCTTCACAAAATACATTATGCAGAAGGATCATCCATCATGACCAAGTAAGCTTTATAACAGGGAAGCAAAGACAATTCAACAAACACAAATCTAGTAATGTAATAACCGTGTCAACAAGAGCAAGGAGAAAAACATGATTATATCAAGAGGCGCAGAGAAAGTTTTGATAAGATCCAAAAGCAATTTATGATAAAAATCCTGCATAAAATGGGAATAAAAAGTACATATCTCAAAATAATAAGTCACATGACAAATCCACAGTCAGTATCATAGTAAAAGGCAAAAAATTGAAAGCATTTCCTCTAAGGTCAGCAATAAGGCATGGTTGTCCACTCTCACCACTGCTATTTAGCATCATACTGGAGGTCTTAGGCAGAACAATTAAGCAAGAAAAGGAAATTAAAGAATTCCAAATTGCAAAAGAGGAAAGTAAAATTATCATTATTTGCAGATGAAATGATTATACATATTGAAAATCCTAAAATCTGTCAAAAAACTACTATAACTCATCTACGAATACAGTAAAGTGGCAGGCTACAAAATGAATGCATAAAAATAACACTATAGACAAGCAACACACTAGAAGAAAACGAAATGAAGGAAAAAAATCAAATATACTATAATATACTTAACAAAGGAGGTGAAAGACCCATACAATGAGGACTACATGTTCTTCTTTAAGGAAATGGAGGAGGATACAAAGACATGGAAAGACATATCCTGCTCAGGGCTGGGAAGAATGGACATTATTAAAATGGTCTTCTTACCAACAGCATACAGATTGCAATCTGAATTAAAATTCTGGGGGTTTATTTCCAGGAAATAGAAGACAAATCTTAAAATGTGTGTGGAACAACAAAAGACCCCAAACAGCAAAAGCAATTAGAAAACAGAACAAATCTGGAGGGATTACACTGCCAGACACTGAGCTATACTACTAAGCAATGGTGATCAAAACAGTATGGTACTGGAATAACAGAAGCACAGACCAACAGAATAGAACTGAATCACCAGAAACTGACCTATTCACATATAGTCAATCTATGACTAAAGAGCCAAAAGCATATGATGGAGAAATTTAAAGTCTCTTCAATAAAAGGTGCTGGGAAAATAGAAGGAACATGCAAAAGAATGAAAGTAAAACAGTCTCTAATACCATTCACAAAAAATTAACTCAAAATGGACTAGAGACTTGAACATAAGACTGGAAACCATCAAATTCTTGGAATACAACATAGAAAAAGACATTCCATAACATCATCCTTACGAAGGGAGACCTTTGGAGACTCAACACCAACATCAAGGGAAACAAAAAGCAAAGTAGACACCTGGAGCCACATCAAACTAAAAAGTTTTTCACAGCAAAAGAAAATATCACCAAAACAAAAACACTACCTACTAACTTAGAAAAGATATTTGTGCTCCATATTTCTAACAAGGGTTTAATATCCAAAATACACAAAGAACTCATAAAACTCAATGAGTGATTAAACAGGCAATCCGATCAAAAAATGCAAGGAGGAACCAGAGAGATAATTTTTCTGAAGAGGAGGTAAAGATGGCTGACAGGCACATGGAAAGATATTCCTACTCACTGGCTATCAGGGAAATGCTGATCAAAACAACAATGACCTATCACCTTACACCTTAGAGACTGGCTATTATTCACAATAGTACAGAAACAACAAATGTCATATTTGTGATATGACAGAGACAACTTTTAGGAAGTGAGTTTGAGAAAGTGGGTTTGCAGAAAAATGAAAAAAAAAAAAAAAAAAATCAACCTGGATGACAGGTTACTCATAGGGATCCATATGGTCCATCAAGAGGGTAAAGAATGTCACCCACTGACAGGCCCCTAAACCCCAGGATATTTGGAAGACCTCAAGAGGAATTAACCCAGACTTACAGGTGTTACAGGTGCAGAGTTCAGACACTGGTATGGCTCGCAACCCCTGAGAGGCCATAAAGTGCTCAATCTATTTTCCTTATTTCAGAAAAAATATGCCAGTAAAGCTAATTATGAGAATATATGATTCTTCTTATTATACCATGTAATAATTCGCCAAATTCGTGGAAGCTAATCTTGATTTATACATAAAATAATTAACTGTAATTGCTTGGTAAAACCGATATAGGTGGAGAGAAAATAGATGTTTTAGCAACACCTTCTGGATAGCAGATTCTAGTCTATGTCTGCTCAGGTTTCACTGAAAGTTTCTTTGTAATCATGCTTTGCTTTCATACTCAATAGTATTTTTATTATGTCTGATCTAGTACTTATTTGCAAATGCTATGACATCTATAAATGTTGTAAACACAGAAATGTTAACACAAATAATGAGTATACATGGTGCTGTTATGTCCCTGAAACCACCTGAATATTTCTAGTCACAAAATGGAACAATTTCACGTTTAAACTGGCGGCACGTCAGGAATTTTAATACATAGCCTAGAGAAAACTAGAACCCCTCACTGCTCTTGACCTATAGTAGAGATTGCTATTACTCAAAAAAGGTAAGATCAGCCGACCCTTGACAGCAGAAGACGTTACGGAAAAAGAGACCTTCACCCTCTTATCCTTTAAGAAAAATGTAATCTCTCAGAGGGGAATGGGACAGGGTACAGAAAGGTGGGCTCCCTGGCTACTGACTTGTGGAACATTTTACCTGCCCTTTGTATTGTACAATGTCTGGTAGCTTCTTAGAAAATTACCACCAACTTAAAAACCATTAACTGCCCAACTGCCCAACTTGTGCTAAGCTTCCCCTTTTCACTGAAATCATTAACTTCTCCATTGTGATGATTGCATATGTCTCCATTCTGACTATCCCATTTCCTATTCCCTTTCAAAATGTTTATGACTCGGCAGATGGTTGGCTGGCCAGACTGATTTTATTTTGCTAACCAGGTCTGTCATCAGTATACCCTTCCACCAAGATACACTCAGGAGTACAGTAGAAAGTTACCACATATGCCATTGATTGAAACATGCTTAAAAGGACCAACTCAAGATCACCATACTGAGCAGTTTTGGACTGTTCTTGAGCGGACTCCCTCAAACATGTAGGTCGTCTCCCCTCCCTCTCCTTTCTTATCCCTCCCCCTTTCATTAAAGCTGCTGTCTAAGGCAAAAACAAAAGACCAGTTGACTATAAGCAAAAGAAACAAACTTTAGAGATCATAGGTAACAAATATACACTTAACAAATTTACAAAGTCACTAAAAAAACTACAGCAATCATCAAGTAACAAAATTAAGCCATGATAAAATAACCTACTTTCCAGAGATACGACATAATATTGAATATATCTAGTTGTCAAGAAAAAGTTACAAAGCATGCAAAGAAGAAACCGCTTATAGGCAGGATCAGGTGTTAAATATGTGGCTCCAGCATGGTTAACATAAAGTCTAACCACCCAAGGTGTGGCAGGGGTCAGGGGGAACAATCAAAATGAACGACTAAATGAATAAAGGGTTACTACTTCTATTTCTTTTTGCCTGCCTGTCTACATTCCTGCCTACTTCCTTCCTATTAAAAACAAAACATGGCATGTGCTGGTGAAGTAAGGGTCAGACGCAGTGCCTATATCCTAAGGTCCTGGGTTTACATGGTGGAACCAGAGGGAACAAACAAGATGAAGAACTAAATAAAATAAAGTACTACATTTTCCTCTCTTCCTTCCGGCCTGCCTGCCTGCCTGCCTACTCACCTTTATTCCTATCTGCAAATTTCCTTTAAAAATAAAATAAAAACATGGATGCTCTGCCATGGTGGTCTAGCAGTTTAGTGAACCATGCATGTTCCACATACACCCCAAGGTCACCAGTTCAAGACCTGGGGTCAGAGAAACAACCAGGATAACAACTGAAAGTGCTCCCCAATTCTGGAGAAGGTTTCAACAGCAGATTAGAGTTGGGGTTGGGGGCACAGTCAGCAAACTTGAATTAAAGACAGCTGAAAATATCTAGTATAGAGAGAATTTAAAAAAGAGGGTTTAAGATTTTTTTAAAGAACACAGCCAACAGCAGTAGGACACAATTATACATACCAACAGAGACACAATGGGAAGTCCAAGAAAGAAGGGATAAAGAGAAAGAGAAGAGTATCTGAAGAATGATCAGAAAACAAACTTTTCACATCTAATAAAAGACATAAATCAACACATGTAAGAGCCTCAAGAAACCGTAAGAATAAACAAAGAGATCCACACTGACATACAAAATAATCACTACTAAAAGCACAGGAAAAGAGAATTTTTAGAGCATTAAGAGAAAAATAATTTGTCATATACAAGAAATTCTCAATAAGATTTATTGAGGCACACCAATGTGGTTCACTTGCTAAGGTGCAGGTCATAAAATCCAGAAAACCAAGTTTGAAACCTGTGGTCAGAGGAAGGGGAGTAAGAAAGATTAACAACAGATTTCTCATCAAATTCAATTAGAGTTCAATGACATCTTTAAAGGTTTTTGAAATAAAAAAGACATCCAACGAGAATTATATAACAAGTAAGGCTACCCTTTAAATATGGAGACAGTAAACACGCCCAATGTAACACAAGCAGAGGGAATCTGTTCTTAGTAGACCTATACAACTAACAGTAAAGTCAAAAATGAAATACTAGACAGTAAAACTGAAAGTCATACAAAAAATTAAAGAACTCCAGTAAAGTAACTATATGTAAAAATCAGTTTTAGGTTTGTAACTAACTCCTCTTTTTATTCTCTACATGGTTCAAAAGACATATAATACATGGGGGAAAATAGAAAATAGAGATCTATATTAATAGGCACATAACTGGTAGGGATGCACAAAGACAGAGTCTTTTAAAAATAAATAAAGAGGGAAGGATGTGGGCAAACCTTTGTGTCTCAAGGTGACTAAAATGCAAGCCATGTAAAGCTCATGAACTGGACTGAAGACCTGAGTTTGGGGTTTAAAAAAAACACACACACAAAGGAGGGATATAGTTTTACAGGAGCAGAGTTTTTATAGACTACTGACACTAAGATGGTATTAATTCAAACAAAATTATTTAGTACATTAATTGTCATCCTCCTATAAAATAATACCTAAAAGACATACACAAAGGAAATGAGAAGGGAATCAAAATGGTACAATAACAACAAATCAACTTAAGAAAAAGAAGTCAATAATGGAGAAATTGAGAAGAAACAGGGCAAAAAATAGAAAAAGTTGTAAAATGCCATAAATTCTTATGAATAACACCATGAAACAGAAATGAATTAAACTTTCCAAAAGACAGAGACTGGCCAAAAGACTCAAAAATATAATCAAATTATATATACTGTCTATACGAACCTCACTTTGGATATACAAATACATATGAAAGCTAATGGATAGAAAAACATTCCCCACAAATAGTAATCAAAACATTGCTGGATGACTAAATTAGTAATACAAAAAGACTCTAATTCAAAAACTATAACAAGACTATGAAAGACATTATATGTTGATTAAAAGTTAATTCATCACTATAAAAAATTGCAAACACAAATATGAATCCCAAACTGAACAAAGCCCCAAATCACATGAATTTTACAAAATTTTACAAAATTGAAGAAAAACAGCAGTTCTAAAATAATATTTGGAGATTATTACACCTCACTTTCAATAATGATAGAATAATAATATAACAGAAGTCTTAAATGTCAACTAACTAAATTGAACAATCAACCAAAGCTGCAGAAAACATGTTCCTCTCATGTGCACAGAGAACGTTCACCAAATACTCTTAATGATATAACACAAATCAGAGCAAAATATTAAAATAATTAAATAATACAAGGTTCATCACCTAATTTCAGTGATATAAAATGAGAAATCACTAAGATGAGGAAAATAGAATATTTAGGAATAATCAGAAACTAAACAGATTTTTTTTTTTTAAAGTGAAAGAAAACAGGCAGGAATGAAGGTAGGTAAGTAGGCAGGCAGCAGACAGGATGAAAGAGAGAGAAGGAAAAACATTTCAGTTATTCACCTTAGTTATTCCCTAGTCCCCACTCCCAGGCCATGAAGTTGGGTCCTTGGGTCCTAAGTGGACTTGTTACAGCTCTCTCTATCAACAAGGTCAAGCGTGTGTTCTTTTAGAAGTAGTGAAGACAGCTGTATTTTGCGCAGGCCCAGATTTCATAATCTGAGGCAACGAGCAAATTTGGGGGTACAATTTTATAGTGAGGGAGAGGGGGAGGTGTAAATTAGAATAGGAATTATAAATTAAACCGAAGTTAGTCATTTGTGAATTCCTCACATGGGCAACACACAGGATTCACATAATTGCAAAAATGCACATAGGGCTCTATTTTCAGGTGATAAAGAAAAGTCCTTTTATCTGGCCAGTAGCTTCCAGCCAGCCCAGACTGCAAGGCACCTGATAGCTTGGTGGCCTTCACAGCTGGCCCACAGCAGCTAGGAACTGGGAATGTGACTTTCTTCTTCTACAGACTGCTCCCCAGTGACAAGATTAAAACCTGAGCCATCAGGGCATGCCACAAACAGTCTTAAACAACCAGTGAGTCACAGAAGAAGAAATAAGGGTAGTAGAAAGCAAATGTTTAAAGAGCAGAGTTTCTTTTTGACTAATGAAATATTCTGAAATTACAGAGATGGAGAATATAAATATGGCACTGTAATATTCACTTTAAAATGGTTAATTTTGGTATGTGACTATCACCTAAATTTAAATTTTTTAAAATATGTAGAATTTTTACACCTTAAATTATGTACACACACGGTTGGTTCCAAGATGGCAAATGTTAAGATCTCAGACTCCTTCCTCCCAAGAGATAAACCAGAAAACATTGTAGTTACCACAATTTATAATAAACGAAAACTGTATCTCCACATCCCTCTATAAAATTGAAGCTGACCCTTCCTGGTTGCCACATCACTTCGAGCTGTGGGAAAGCAAAGCTGAGGTAAAAAAAAAAAAAAAAAAAAGAAAGAAAGAAAGAAAAAAACAGGCAAAGACAACAACCCCACTCCCCCCACTGCCCCGCCCCAAGTTAAAGAACTCTTTCTGGGTACCCTTGAGCAGGCTTGCAGTCACTGATCCGGCGGTTGGGGGCCTTGGTACAGGGTGGAATGAGAACTAGTGCCTCCAATAAATGAAAACATAGCTCCCCAAAGGATTTGGCATAGAAGACCCCATTAATGGAAAGCCCATTGGCGGAGGTAAGCACCCATGAACACTGGTGCTACAGGACCATTCATCCTGAAATTCACTGGAGCTGCAACTTCTCTGGAGGACAGTCTCCCAGAAGGGAAGAACTTCGAAGAGCTAACTGCTCGCTCGACACTGTAAGCTAAGGTGAAGCAGCAGTCTGCTTATTGATTATGGAGCCACAACTATTATGTTGCGTCCTCTGCACCTTAACATGGAGACCTGTGACACTGAGGGAAAGTTCTACATCCCCCATAACAACTGCGACTCCATAAGGTAAACTCCTGGGCCACAACACAGGATCTACCTTAGAGATCCAACAAATCCAACCAGTGGTGATACCACGCAACTAAAGAAAATTCAGTGTTCGAACCAAGATTCAGGCCTATTCTGTTCAACTGGAAAACCTAACAAAATCTTTACTTCAGAGTAGCCTAACTCATAGAAATAAACGCAGAATGCCAAACACACTGACAACACAGAGTAATTATAAGCAAAATGATGGATGTAAATAAAACCCCACTGGAAAATCTCCAACAATGTGATATATAATGTTTCGGTCACCAGGCCACATATTAACAGTGATTCCAATATGCTATACTATAGGATCTAAGTGGGCATGTCCTGGTGGCAAAGCAGTCCAGTAAACCTGGGAGCAGTCCCACATACAGCCTAAGGTCCTGAGTTCAAGACAGGAGGCTGGGGGAGTAGCAGCGGAGCTGGGGGGGGGGGGGGGGGGCGTTGAACTAAAAATAAATAGAGTGCTTCTTCCACCACTCCCTTCCTGTCTGCCTATTCACCTTTATTCCTACCTCAACATTTACTTTAAAAGAAAAAATCTTAAAACCAAAAATATCTAATGTGACTTTATGGATATATATACATATATATATATAAAAGATTACACTCACAGACAATAGATATTTTTTAAAGAACAACTTCTTTAAAAAACTGACCACATTCAAGTCATAAAAAGTAACATAACTACATCTCACAGAATTAAAATCACAGTGTGCTTTTCTGACAATGAAATTAAACTAGAAATAAAGACAAATTTTCAAATATTTGGAAATTTAGAAATAATTATCAATGGGTCAGAGTAACAATTAAAAAGAAAACTGTATTGAAATACAAATTTTCCCTAAAACTAACATACATATTTAAGATTATCATCATAAAAATACCAGAGATTTTTAAAAATTAAAAAACCTGATAAAATCATCAGTGATGTCACATGAATTTTTTTTATGGCCCTGATATGATATATGACAGAAGAAGACTTAACTTAGGTGATATCCTTTTTCCAAAGGTATTAAACCCAACATAATCATGAGAAAAACATCATACAAAACCAAATTACATCATACAAAACCAAACTGGGGGACATTCAACAGGTATGTAGCCATATTCCTCAACACTATCAAGATTATGAAAATCAATAAAGGACTAAAACTGCTACAGACTAGAGGAGACTGGGAGACCTGGTAACAAAATGCAAAGGGACATTAATGGTAACACTGGTGAAATCTAAAAATAATAATTTAGACAATCTCGGTTTCTTAGTTTTAATAGGTGTATTACACTAATGTAAAATAATAACAGGTGTGTGAAAACTAGGCAAAGGATATACAGGAACTCTGTACTATCTTTGGAACTGTTTTGTAAATCTAAAACTAATCCAAAACAGAATGTTTATTAAAACAAACAAGAGCCAAGAAAATCACTAGTATTTAAAAAAATAAGGAACAAGATGGGGAGAAGGGGAGAGAAAGAGAAAGATGGAAAAGGAAGACAATAATGAAGGACTACTGCTGTAAGACATCCCAAAATTAAAAATAGTTAGAACAATGTGGTACTGGCTCAAGAAAATACACATCAAATATAAAAGTCCAGAAATAAAACCAAATTACAGGTGGAGTTAATATAAAAAAAAAATGTCATTCAAAATCAACAGGAGAAATAGATTATTCAAAACAGATATTTGGAACAAATTTTAAAAAGTAGCTCCTTACTTCATTCACACCTTACAATAAAATAAATTCTGGATGTATCAATATAATAGATCTTTCTTAAAGTCACCTCCTAAGAAAACCTTATAAATTTTTAAGGAAGGAAGAAGAGGAAGCACTTTTTACTAATTTATTAATTATTAATTTATTTTAAGAGAAAGGAAGCAGGCAGGAATGAAGGCAACTAAATAGGCAGCACGAGAGAAGAGGAAGAGATATTTTTTTAAGCTGTTCATTTTGGTTGACCTGTCCCCCACCCTAACCTTTGCTCCAGGTCATGAACCTGGACCATGAACCTGGACCATGAACCTGGATCACACCAGAGCAGCAGACTTAACTGGAGCTACCAGGGCACACCTTAAAATAATCTTGGTATAGAAACAATCTTTATAAATATACTACAAAATCAGGAATATATTTTTTAAAAGACAAATATGATAAAAATTAATTTCTTAAAGGTCAAAAGCAAAATACAACCATATAGGAGTGGAAAATTCCACAATCCATACCACAAACAAGGGACTAATTTCCCTAATACAAGAAGAGCTCTAGCACAACGATCTAAGAATTGTCTGTATTTGAGAAGTTGCTCAACTTATCTCATAAAGAGAAATGAAAATGAAAACTACACTGATATAACTTTTACCTACAGACTGGCAAAAAGATTCTTAATATTGTTAGGAAACAAAGGGTTAAGAGTTGAACTGTGAATCCTTCCTTCAGGCTCTTTAGGAAAGTATTTGAGAGTTTTAGCTTCTTGCAACATCAACCCTGAAGAATCTGCCAAGTACTACTAACACCTTATCCAAGAAAGTTCTTTAGCCTGCTCTACTTGCCTGTCAAGAGTGTGCATTATCTGACCTATTTAGTCTACAGTTACATTAAAACAAAAGAGTTAGCCACTTACAAATACAAAGGCTATACCATTTAGCAGGCATTTTTAAGCTACGGGTCCCCAAACCTAGAGGCTTCTCTCTGCTACTATGTCTTGTATTCACATTAGCTTCTTGCCAACCTTACAACCAAACAACACTGAAGACATTAAAGGCTGCATCTGGCATGCCCTGGTGGCATAGTGGTTTGGTTAACTGCCTCTGGCCAAAGCGCAGTCCACATACATTCCAAGGATCTAGGTTCATGTCATAGGCCAAGGAGAATAAATAAGAACAAGTAAATAAAGATAAAATGCTTCTTCATCCTCTCTTCTGCCTGCCTGCCTGCCTATTTGCTGACATTCCTATATGCACCTTTCCTTAAAAGAATAAATGAAAGCTGCCTCATAGCGTGCAAGCTTCTGTAAGACTGCAACTGTTTAAGTCTTTCCTTTATAAATTTATTTAGTGAAGGATAAACCAACGGTGTAACTAGTGAGTTTGATCAGTAATCTAAAACTGAAACCCATTCAGGTAGCCATGCTACTGTTGAGGAAACTGATGAAAATGGGCTCTTCTCATGCGTTGTAGGTAAATGAAGTGACTAAGAACAATGTTAATAGAAGAAAATTTGGCAAAATCCAATGAAATCACAGGTGCACATATATACCTTCTGATCCAGATTTCTCCAAATTTGCACTTAGAGTTAACTACACACATATCTATGATAATGTTGCACATTTACTGTAGTAATCTTTTTAAAAATAAAACGTAATAAACAGCCAGAAATAAAACTAGTTATTGATACAATTAAATATCATACAAATACACATGAGAGAAAAAACTATTACTTGTCTGCAATGATCTCCCCAACACATTATTAAAGAAGCAATTCATAAAACACTTTATCTTATTTTTGTGTAAAAACAGGTTTATATATGCAGAAAATAACTGGATGGGTATCAAGAATGTGGTCAACATCCAGGAAGGAAACTACATGGCAAGGAGGCAGAAGAGGTAAAAGCAAAAACCTGGAACACATCCAATTTCCTACTGATATATACATGATTCAATTATCTCGCCACCATGTTAAACTCAAGTACATCAAAATTCTCTACCCTTAAAACAAAGCTTCACCCAAAATTCTATACTTCAGATTAAGACTATCCATATTCAGCTGTCCACACAGAAATCTGAGCAACACCCCTTTCTCATCTGTTTACATTAACTGTCATATAATACAGATATATATATATATAATTTACGTATGTTCCATATCCACTACTTTCTAATCAGAATACTGTTGAAAAAACTATTATTTTGGTTCCAGTCACTCCAAAAAGTTAACAGCTCCATGCTTCCCTTAAAATCTGTGAGTTTATCCCATATATTTTCATATAGTCTTTCTGCTTAGGTTATCCAGAATCTGTATCTATTACTTATCAAATATACACACAATTCATTTTATTGTGCTTCACTTAATTGTTCCTCACAGACACTGGGGTTTTTAATAAGACTTTCCCATTAAAAGATTAAAACTAGCTGAAGGGTCAGATGACGATCAGCACTGTTAGGTAATAAAAGAATTACTAAGATGTTCACTGTTTTGTTTATACCTGCTACTGCACACTTAATAGGCTATAGTATAGTGTAACCCATAACTTGCACTTGTACTGGGAAGTCAAAAAAATTTGTGTAACTCACTTTATGGTGGTCTTCACTTTATTACAGGGTCTGAGGCCAAATTTGCAATATTTCCAAGGCATAACTGTAATGATGTATCTGTATTTTGAAAACTTATAAATAAAGGTAAAGAATGAACCATTTTACTTGGTGGTAGGTGTGGTGTGTTATTATACATTTGATAAAGATGAACCTGCATGTCTAAACTTAAAATAATTTGTAAATCAAAGCTACCTCAATTTAAAAAAAAAAAAAAAAAAAAAAGGAAGCATTTTGAGTGATGACAGCAAGGACCTGTGCGTCCATAGGAAAAAAAAAAAAAAATGGAGCCAAAAAAAAAAGTCATAATCAACTTTGTTCAAACTCCAGAAAAAGTGAGATTTATAGCAACCAAGTGAATACTCAGCAAAGAGGCAATTTTAAAATATTAAAGAGTTTCTATTACTTGCTGTCCTTGCTCCACCCCTTCTCAGTTTAACAAGAGTCGTGAAGACAGCACCTCCTATGCCTAGTGTGGATTTCTGGTTCCTGGATCCAGAAGTGGTAGAACACAGATTATTTTCAAAGAACTGTGTTTTTTAGCTTGACCTAGCTGGGAAAGGGGAAGAGAGACAGTTTGCAGGACTAATGTCAAAGACACTGTCCTTCATTTTCCCTAACTTAGTCCTTTCTCAGGGAGTTTCATGTTTTAAGAGGTTAACTACAATCTATAAAATCACTACTAAAAATATGCATGTCAAAAATGAAAGAATCAAAATCTGTCAAAAGGACAGAACATATACTGAACAGGTCAAGAAAATTACCTAATAATAATAAAGCACCAAAATACATAAAGCAAAAACTGAAGGAAAAAATAAACAATTCTTTGGTAAGTTAGAAATTTCAATATTAAAGTTTCAATAATGAACAGAAGGCAGAAATTAATAAAGAAATAGAGGAATCATTTAACGCAACAAACCACTAGGCCTATATACAGAACAGTCCACTATAAATAGCAAAATACGTACTTTCCAAACACACACAAACATTCTCCAAATTAAGAGCATAAGTTAGGCCACAATACAAGTTTCAAGGTATTTTAAAAAGACATAAAATCATCTTATCCAACCATAATGGAATGAAAATAGAAATCAGAGTGCCTTGATCGCTCCGCTGTGAAGCTGGCGGCTGAGATGTGGATCATGCTCAAGGGACCCAGGTTTGCAACCTGGGGCTAGGGGAAGAACCAAAATAAATTAAACAAAAAAATAAAAGTGCTTGCTCCTCCATTCCTTACAATGCTTCTTCCTGCTCTCCCTTCCTTCTTTTCTAAAAAAAAAAAAAGTACCAATAACAGAAAGAAAACCAAAAAATTCACAAATAAGAAATTAAACAATATACTCAAATAGCATCAATAATTAAAAAAAAAGAATTCCTATGGGAACTAGAAAATAAGACAAAAAGACAACAGATGGGCCCTGGTGGAGCAGTGCTTAGGTCAACTGTCTCTGAATGAGCACAGGCCACATATCCCTGTGTTCGAGTCCCAGGTTCGGAGGACACAACCTGTTTGAACAACTAAATAAAAATAAAAACAAAAATAAAATGCTTCTGCTTCCTGTTTTCCTGCATGCCTGCTTGCCTTCATTTCTGCCTGCATCTTTCTTTTAAAAACAACCACCACCACTTAAAAAAAAAATCATGGTGATTAGAAAGCAGAATTCATCTATGTTAAGAAAGAAGGAAGATGCTGGGTGAGAAGTAATGGGGTGGGGTTGGATAGTGAAATAAGAAGGTAAAGGTTTAAAAAGATTAGGTTTCTTCTTGAAATGACAAAAATGTTCTAAAATTGATGTTAGTGGTTGCACATTATCTATGAACATGGAAAAGATATAATTATACATTTTAATTGAGTGAAACTGTAGTACATACATCATTAAAAAAAGGCTATTTTGAAAAAACTAAGATTTCAAAGCAGTTAGAAAAAAACAACTTTACCCAAAGTTAGCAGTATTAGAGTGGAGGAGATAAAAATAAGAAAATGACATGAAATGTTCTCTGAAAAGATCAATAAAAATGACAAAATTTTAGATTAAGGGAAAAAAAGACACAAATTTCTAAACCAGAAATGAAAGTGTTTGTTTCCACTGTCCCTAGAAAAATAAAAAAATTATTTAAGAGAAAACTAAGAACAATTACCATATTTTGTAATGTTTATTGAATAAGCAGTTTTGCTCACATTTGCAAGGGAAAAGTAAGGATGCATATTATATGTGGGTAGCAATAATTCCATATTTATATAAATGGTTTTTGTTTATTTATGGTAATGAGTTAAAAGTGTAACTCTAGAAATCATTAACGATAACTATTTGCAAAATATTACACTGGAAAAAGGATGACTAAAGAAGGCATGAAAATCTGGTTTAACAAAGTCTGGTCACAAAAACACGTATTACTTAAAAAACAGTTTTGCTTGATTTTGATCACTTCAAAGTCCATGTTACACAAAGTGTAAACAAAATCACAGTGGACTTGAAAACCCAACTTGCTGTGATACCTGGTGGGCCCACCAGTCAACTGCATCCTCTTGATATGTCAATACACAAGCCATTTAAGCCCTAAAGAGGAAAGAGTGGATGTCGAAGATACAGCCAGCTGGTAATGATTTAACGCCTACAGGCAGAATCAAGAAACATCCATCACTCACACTTATGAATGGATCCTCAGATTGAGAACCCGTGTCAAGAAGGAAATAGCTGTGAAATACTTTAAAAAATGCAGCATCATCAGCAACTCAATGGATGAAACTGAGGCCAATGAAATTTACCAGGATGAGAAAAGTAACTCTTCAGAAGTAAGGTAGAAATTGAAGAAGACAATACTTCTGATATTGACAGTGAGGAAGAATTCTTAGCTTTCTATGATATGTAAATATCGTAAATTTGGTTACTGGTACATAAAATTTCTTGTACCATAATGTAAATATATAAATGCCAAAGTTCCTTTATAACAAAAGAAATACTTAAATATAAACAAATAAGAAGCTGAATTAAAACATTTTTTTCCTGTAAGTATGGGCCAAAAATTTGGGGGTACCTTATACATAGCAAAATACAGTATACCCCAAGAAATCAGATAACCTATATGATATGGACATAGAAACACAGAAACTAAAAAACAAAATGCAAAAACAGAGACACAATCCTGTGGCTCAGGCCATTAAGTTGCAGGCTAGGTAAACTAATGGGAAGAGGGTTCAAGAGGGAAGGAGAGAAAATAAGTTAATTAATTAAATAAAACTAAAAAATCTGAACACCCCTATTAAGAGACTGGATCAATTAGTGAGCAAAACCCTCCAAAGAAAAGCCCGCATAGATGCTTTCACAAGTGATTCTAACAAACATTAAGAAGAACTAACATGAATTTTTCTCAAACGCTAACAAAAACTGAAGGAATTCTTTCTAACTCATTCTATGAGGCTCCCAAAATCATACAACCCATAATAATATAATAACAATAAAACAAATATACAGATCAATATCCCTTACAGATATAAATACAAAATTTCTGAACAAAATTCCCATGTATTAGGTTCTAGACAGAGCCGTAATAAAAATTTAAACAAATGTGGTAACTTAAGAAAAGAAAAATTCGGCATGACCTAGTGGAGCAGTGGTTTGGTCACCTGCCTCCGGCTCAAATGCGGTTTCAAATAAATTTTTAAAAAAAAAACTGTTCCTGTCTTGGGCCAGGAAAAGAGCCACAATTTACAACTAAATAAAAATAAACAAAATGCTGCTGCTTCTTCTCTCTTCCTACATTCCTACCTGCACCTTTCCTTTAAAAAAAAAAAAAAAGACTAACAAAATCCATCCAATAAACACACCCCAAAGTAGGGGAAAAAAGGTAACATTCTTAACATAAACGAATACTTGTATGGATATGAGTCAAGACGGCAACCTGGTAAGACGCGCTGCATCTCCTCGCCACAAAACAACTAGAATCTTTTCTTCTGACAAACAGGACACGAAAGGACTGGCGTGGGGGCTGAAGAGGCAGCAGCAGTGATAACCACAAGTGTAGGCAGAGGCATCAGGGTTCACGGCTGCATTGAGAATGCAGGGACTCCCAATCTCAGGAGAAAAAAGCAGAGGGGAGTGGAACTCTGAAGAGAACCGGGGATCTCGGGAGTCGCTCAGAGGTCAGCAGTTGGTCCAAAGGAACAGAAACATGGAACCGAAGGAGAAGGTCTTTGTGAAGGGTGGAAGAAAGACCAACAACCTGGAAGTCTGAGAGGGAGTCCCAAAGGAAATTACAGAACCAGCCCTAGGCTTAAAGTGGGGAAAGGATCTCTCAGAGGCAGGAAGGGCTCTCTCAGAGGTAGGAAACTTTCACCACCACCCACCAGCACCACCCCGTGGGCGGAGACAGAACAGAAGGCCAATTGTACATTGTGGCTGATAACAATCTAGTCATTATGATTCAGAAATACTGGGGGAAGGTTCAGCATGGCCCACACAAGCTCCAGCTCCATTCATGAACTCTCGAACCCCCAACGCAGAGTCCACCTAAGAACATCAACAATCTGAGCACTGGTGATATCAACAACTCAAGAATTACAATTAGTCAAACCAACATGCAGGTTTCTCTGGTGCAAGTTGATACAAACACAAAGCCATCAGTGTAGGGAAATTTAACCCACAGAAACATAAACAGAAAGCAAAATAGAACAAAGACCAGGAGAAATATAAGCTAAATGATGGATCCAATTAAAAACCCAAGAGAAAATCTGTAAACACACATGTGCACACTACTATGGATGAATTTAGGGCAATAGTGATAAACATACTCAGAGAAAGCAAGAAAACAAGAGGAAGAAAAAGAGAACAAAAATAGAGAACAAATGAAGATATCAAAGATAAAGAACATGACAGCTGAACTAAAGAATTAAAAAGATGGACTCGAGTAGGATGGATGAAGCATTCAAATAAAATAAGAGAACTAGAAGACAGGATAAAGGAATATACTCAAGCAAACCAATAAAGAAAAAATGCCAATAAAGAAAAAATACCAAAAAATGAAGACAGCATTCATGACCTACAGAATAACATCAAAAGGAACAACATTCCCATCATAGGAGTGCCAGAGGAGAGGATACAGAAAAGGAGGCAGAAACTGTATTTGAAGAAATCTAATACCTGAGAATTTCCCTAAACTGAGGAAAGCAACATGATTCCAGACTCAGGAAGCTCAAAGAATACCAAATGAAGACAATCAAGCCGAACTACAGTAAGAAACACTGTCATCAAAATGTCAAATATACAAGACAGTCCAGCAAGAGTAAACCTAGAAAAATTGGAACACTAGAACAGAATAATCACAAGCAAAGAAATTGAAGAGGTGATCAAAAGTTTCCCAAAAAATAAAAGCCTAGGACAGAGAGCTTTTCTAATGAATTTTACCAAACCTTAAGAGTAGAATTAATACCTATTCCTCTCAAACTCTTTCAAAATATTGAAAAACTGGGATCACTCCCACATTTTATGAGGTCAACATCAGAATGATACCAAAAGCTGCCAGAGTTGTCAAGAAAGAAAATGACCAATATCTCTAATGACCACAGATGTAAAAATTCTCAATAAAATATTAGTGAATCAAATCCAACAATCATCAAAAGGCTCTTTCATCATGACCAAGTGGAATTTATCACAGGGATACAAGGATGATTCGACATACACAAAAATCCATTAATGTATTATACCATATCAACAAGAGCAAGGAGGAAAAAACACATGAACTTATCAATACGATAGTCAGAGAAAGCTTTTGACAAGATCCAACACTAATTTATGATAAAAACTTTGTATAAGATGGATACAGAAGTCATATAATAAAGGCCACATAAGATAAACTCAAAGTCAACATCCCAAGGGTGAAAAACTGAAAGCATTTCCTCTGAGGTCAAGAACAAGGCAAAGCTGTCCACTCTTATCACTGCTATTTAACATTGTACTGGGGGTCTCAGAGCAATTAGGCAAGAAAAGGAAATAAAAGGAATCCAAATTGGAAAGGAGGAAGTAAAACTATCATTATTTGCAGATAACATGATTATATATATTGAAATCTCTTAAAAACTGTCAAAACCTTCCAGAACTCGTCAACGAATACAGTCAAGTGGCAGGCTACAAAATCAATGCACAAAAATCTGCTGGATTTTTTTACAAACAACACACTAGAAGAAAATGAAATCACAAAAATCACACCATTTAAAATAGAAGTTAAACAAATAAAATATCTGGGCATATATCCAACAAAGGAAGTAAAAGATCTATACAATGAAAACTACAAGTCCTTCTTAAAAGAAATAGAGGACATGGTATGGTACTGGAATAAGAACAGCAGCACAGATCAGTGGAATAGAACTGAATCACCAGAAATTGATCCACTCACATACAGTCGATTAATCTACAACAAATGCCAAAAGCATTCGATTGAAAAAGAAAGTTTCTTCAACAAATGGTGTTGGGAAAACTGGACAGCCGCATGCAAATGAATGAAGCTAGACCACTCTCTTTCGTGAACACCATTCACAAAAATTAACTCAAAATGGACTAGAGATTTGGACATAAGACCAGAAACCATACAGCTCTTAGAAGACAACACAGGAAAAACTTTCCATGAAATCAGTCTTAAAGAAGCCTTTGGGGACTGAATTCCACCATCAAAGGAAACAAAAAGAAAAATAAACAACTGGGACTACATCAGACTAAGGAGCACCTTCACAACAAAAGAAAACATCACCAAAACCAAAGGAAACCTACTAAATGGGAGATATTTGCATTTGATATTTCCCATAAAACTTTAATATCGAAAATATACAAAGAACTCATAAAACTCAACAACAGAAGAACAGGCAATCTAATCAAAAAATGGAAGGAATTGGTGAGACCCTTTTCTGAAGAGGATATACAGATGGCCAACAGGCACATGAATTCATGTTCCTACTGGCTATCAGGGAAATGCAAATGAAAACAACAATGAGATATCACCTTACACCTGAAAGACTGGCTATCATCCAAAAGTCTAGAAACAACAAATGCTGGCAAGGATGTGGAGAAAAGGGAACACTTTTGCACTGTTGGTGGGAGTGTAAATTGGTATAAGCCCAATGGAGAACAGTTTAGAGATTCTTCAAAAAACTGAAGATGGAAATCCCATATGATCCTGTCATTCCACTTCTGGGCATCTACCCAAAAGATACAAAAGCATCCATCTGCAGAGATGTGTGTATCCCCATGTTTACTGTGGCCTTATTCACAATAGCTAAGAACTGGAAATTACCTAAGTGCTTAACATTAGATGAATGAATAAAGAATATGTGGTACATATATACAATGGAATACTTCACAGACCTTAGAAGAGATGAAATCCTGTCATCTGAATCAACATGGATGGAACTAAAGGAGATTACACTAAGTGAAACAAGTCACAAGAAGAACGATAGATACCAGATGACCTCACTTATAGGTGGAATGTGAACAGACAAAGGAACAGATGAAACATAACCAATGCTGAAACATTAGCAACAGAACTGAGGTCGCCAAAAGGGAATGGGGCAGGTGGGGGTAAATACTGGTGGAGCCCACTGGACAATGGAGAAGAACACTTGGTGATTTGGTGGAGGGCATGCTGTGTCGACATATATCTAAGGAATGAGGAACCTATACATAGGAAGTTATTCTAATGTGTAGAATATTACTATAATAAAAAATAAATTAAAAAAAATTTTTATGTCTATGTTCACTAACCACTATTCACTATAGCCAAAAAGTGGAAACAATCTAAACGCACTTCATCAAATGAAAGGATAAATAAAATGTAATATACACACACACAAACAAATATTATTCAGCCATAGAAAGGAATTAAGCGAGCACTCTAGTGGAGGAGTGGTCAACTGCCTTCCCACCAAAGTACAATCCATACGCATTCCAAGGACTGAGGTTTGTGTCCCGGGGCAAGGAAGAGAAACCAAGGTGAAACAACTAAATAAAAATTCTTTCTCCTCTCTATTCCTTCCTGCTTACCTACTTACTTTCATTTTTTCTGTACCTTTCCTTTAAAAAAAGAAAGAAAAAAAAGGATTAAATAATCAGGCTACAACACAGACGAACTACAAACACATCATGCCAAGTCAAAGTAGTCGTAGTCAAAAGGTGACACACTGTATATGTTTATATTACTATAAATGAACCAGTATAGGCAAATCCATAGAGACAAAAAACAAAACTGGTAGTTGCTAGGAGCCTGGGGAATTAAGGTTATGAGAAGGATGGAATGCAGAGTGACTGCTTTGATACGTAGGAAGTTTTCTTTTAGATTGGCAAAAATATTTTGAAAATTGACAGAGGCAGAGTTGCATAGCATTATGAAAGTAGTAAATGTCATTGAATTGTACAGCGGGTCCTCAATGTTATTTTGTTAACATTTTGTTACAAGCTTGATAAGAAAATAAAAATCCCAATCAAATGAACTGCATTATTTGAGGATCTGTTTTCATATTCTGTCATTTCGCTAAAGTTGCAATTTCCAAGAACCTACCACGACATTAAGGGACGGTTTATTGTACATGTTAAGACAGTTATTTTATACATTTATTTCATAAGTTTAAGTGAACTTTCAGGAAAAAATAAGAAACTATTTTGTCTTTACTGCACAAACTACACTTCAGAGGGTAACAAAATAGTTGATAAGGAAAAAGATCTCTAAGTAACTCTGCTAGTACACAGAGTAATGATAGAAGATCACACCTTATTCAAACTCTAATAGTATAATGAATCTAAGGTGCTCCCTTATGGTTCAGGTGGCTGAGAATCTGGAGGGCAAATCACATAAAGCCCAAGGACTCTGGGTGAAAATCCAAAGACTAACTAAAGATGCTTCTTTCTCTTTTGTTTTCCTCTCTTTAAAAAGCTAAATACGATGAAAATGAAATACTTCTTTCACCTCTCTCTCTTCTGTCTGCCTGCCTACTCATCTTAATTCCTGCCAGTACTTTCCCACTAAAAAAAATACATATATTAAAAAAAGATAATAAATCTAAATACTGATCATCAACAGTCGCTACCATTACACAAAATTTACCAAATACCAGCACATTCTGGGAAGCAGAGGTTTGGTGCAGTCCACATGCATCCCAAAAACCTGGGTTTACATTCTCAGGCTAAGAGTAAAGATCAGAACAAACAAAAATTAAATAAGTGTTTATTCCTCTTCTCTCTTCCTTCCCTGCCTGCCTGCTGCCTGTCTCTGCTCTCCTTCATTCCCACCTGTACCTTTCCTTAAAAAAAAAAAAGGGGGGTGGGGCACAGGGGCATTCCCTGCTGGAGCAGTGGTTAGGTCAATTGCCTCCGAAGAAGGAAGCCACATACTCCTGGGGGTTCAAGTTCAAGATTCAGGAGGAAACAACCAGTGTGAACAAACTAAATAAAAGTAAAAAGATGCTTCCTCTTACTCTCTTCTCACCTGCTTGACTGCCTACTTTCCTTCATTCTGGCCTGCACTTTTCCTTTTAAAAAAAAATTACCAAATATTATATGCCCCCTGAAGTATAAACTATGAAATATTCTTATCTGTTCCCACAAAAAACTGAATATATCATGCCTCTATAATATAATCCAACCTACCAATGTACAGAAATTACATGGAACAAAGTAACATGCTAAACAGACACATATATTACAAAAACAAAATCAATACTATCTTATTAAAATTAATCTTTAAAAAGATTCGATAAAGGCACACCCCTCTGACTCAGGCAATTCAAGGGGCTATGGTAAAGGCCATGTAAAGCCTATAGACCCAAGTTTGAGACATGAGGCAGGAATAAAAAAATAGTGCAATTAACAAAATCTAAATGGGAAACTCTAAAGTGCAAATGAGCCAGTTTTTTCAACAAACTGACAAAGGAAAGGAGATTACAGAAAGAACTAAGTGAGAGATCAAGCAACTGCAATAAACGTACCATAACTGGATCCAACTAAGGACTTTATTTGGATCCCAATTCAACAAACTATTAAAAAAAATTACAGCAGCCCTGGTTGATAGCAGTTTCGTAAGCTGCCTTGGGTTGGCACAGTCCATATACATTCCAAGGACTCAGGTTTGGTCTGGGGGCAGGAGTGAACAACTAAAGAAAATTTTTTTAAAAAGAGCTTCTTTCTCTTCTCTGTCCCTCCCTGTGTGCCTGTGTTGCCTCACCTTCATTCCTGTCTGTACCTTTAAACAAAAAAATTTAGGAGACAACTGGAAAAATTTAAACAATGACTGGATATCGATAGGTCTAAAAAATTCCTATCAAAAATTTTTTGGTACAATAATAGTACACTGTATAATTTTTTATATCCATGGTAAGTTACGGGCAATTACAGAATTTAACATAATCAGAATAGGACAGGGAAGGGTATTGAAACAAAACTGTCCATGACTTCACTACTGTTAAAGCAAAGTATCTGGGAAACTTATAACTTTAATCTATGAAATTTTCCAGAATAAAAGCGTATTTTTAATACATCTATAAAATTTTACCACTTTAGTATTTCAAACGTCTTCTCCCTCCATTTGTATCCCTCCTTACTGTGGGTCTTCACCAGTCATCATCATCTCTCCCCTGGACCTACTGCAATAAAGCAGATCTTATCTTTGTAGAATTTAGATTCTAACATCAGAACATAAAGAAAATTGTATAATCAAATTTCTGCTTGAGTAATGCCTTAAAATTCCAATGGAGAGGTGTACCCTGGTGACTTTGCAGTCCACTGCTTCTGACTGGCACAGTTCACATATACCCACCCCATGGTCCCAGGTCGTGACCCCATTCTTGTGATTATTTTGAATAAGAATCACCTTGTCATCACCTTCTTGTCTGTACCTTTCCTTTAAAAATGAATAAAAAAATAAATCCAATAGAGAAAGTACATTATATACTGCACAGAGTTTTGAATATACAAGTCTACTGGATTTTATAAGTTCTTCTAACTTTTCTGTTAGCTAGTGTCTATCAACAGCCCTCGACTCATTTTTAAAATTTCTCCTTGCTTGACCACCTCAATAATAAATTTCATGTCTGTAAATGATGGTGTGGAAAGGCTTATAATCATTTACAAGGGATTTCTATATGTTTATATAAAGCATATGCCTAACGAGTAAAATGGCATGTTGAACTGCCTCTATATAATTGAATTAATTTTTTTAATATCTCCTCCCATTCCTCAGACCATATAGCTAATTTCAAACAGGTTAAACGCAATTATAATCCAGCTTCACTTTTCCTTATTATATTTGATCTGGTCTCATATTCCCCCTTGCAATCCATTCTCCACAATGCCCTCAGAGTGATCTTTCCAAAACACAAAACTCACATTATTTTTCAGTTTAATTGACTCCTCACAATCAACAAATCAAGTCCCAAGTATGCGAAATAAGGAAAGAAGGGGAGGAGGAAAGGGAAAGAGAAAAGGAGAAGAAAAAGAAAAAGGGAAAGGAAAGATAGACAAGGAAGAGAAGGAAAATATACCTCACCTATATCATCAGCTTCTCCTCTCAGAAGGCCTCCCACAACCTTACCACCCAGTTCCCAATTCCCTAATATATGTCTTTATCATTCAATGCTCCCTCTACCTATAGAATGCTATTTTTCACACACCAAACTATAATACCTTTTACAAGTGAGTCCTACAGAGTAGTTGAGTTTGAAAAAACTTAAATGTTGAACTGAGATACTCCTGACTGCCAAAAAGTAAACTGAACTTAGAACATATTTTTCAGGTTGCTAAACAGGTATTAGATATTAAAGAATAGTATTACCAATGTGGTGCATTGGGTATTTATGGGGTTTTATTAACTAGTCTAGAAACAATAAATATTTCCATAGAAAATGCATTCCAGATTCCAAAATATTATGCAAATCAACCTTGGAACACAATTTAGGCAGTTTTAAAATATATATCAAATTTAGACTATACCAAAGACGGCATTTCAAACCAAGTGAGGAAAAGATTAGCTGTTCAATAAATGTTGAAGTAACAAATAGTAGCAGCTCAGCATCTAGAAAAATTTAAGTTGAATTCATACCTCACATTGCATTACGTGGATACATTGCAAATGCATCAAAGATTAAAATGCAAAAAAAAAAAAGAAAAAAAAAAAAAAGAAACCATAAAATCACTAGAGGGGAAGAAAAAAAACAGGAAAATGTGAAATTTCTTTTTAATTTGAAAACAGGTAAAGCCTTTCTGACTAATGGTTCAAAGTACTGAAGCCATGAAAGATGAGATTACTGAATTCGACTAAATAAAAATCAAAAAATGCATGGTAAGAGAGATGGATTTACAGATGGTGACTTGATATGATGCATTTTTGGTCATTCTCCACAGACACCAAAAAAAAAAAAAAAAAAATTTATCTGTCTTCCTGAGACAAACACCAAGAACTGACTGGCACAGCTGGAGACAGAACAGCTGAAGACTAATGGTGGGTGAGGGCACCTGGCGGGGTTCTCAGCAAAACTGCAGATTTGGATTTGGGACGGAGCTCAGGAGTCTCTGGAAGCACGGTGGGGCGGAGGCTAGGGATTTCAGGATCAGCTGTAGAGGCAGCAAGAGGTGGGCCCATTGGGGCTGAGACATGGAACCACGGAGGGGTGAACTGACTTGGGAGGGGGTTGAAATGATAGTCTATGCACTGGGAGCTGAACTGGAACCCACTCAGTGAAATTGCACCCGGTGTAGCCACAAGCAGAAATCAGCCAGAGTTCAAACCCTTCCCACAACCATTTCCAGCCAGAGCCTGAGGTCCACTGAGCAGAAATCCTGCCCACCTCATATCCACCCACCGGAAATCCAGCCCAATGGATGCCCCACCCCTGGAATACAGTGAGAAGGCAGTTCCAAATCTCAACGCTACCTGCTAGCACCACCTTGTGCATAGAGGCGAAACTGTAGTCTGGTTGCCAATACTGGGCAAGTCAAACCTATGCAACACCAGAGAAACTGAACCCTCAGAAATATAAACAGAATGCCAAACAGAGCAAAGGCACGGAGAAATATACGTGAAATGATGGATCCAATCAAGAACGCAGGGGAAAATCTTAATACAGCAGACATATAAACTACCTGAAGAGGAATTTAGAGTAACGATGATTAACATACTCATGGGAATCCAGAAATCAGTAGAGGAAGTAAATGAGAATGTCAGGAAGCAAAGGGAAGAATTAAAACAAGACATCAAACAGGTAAGAGACATGATGGCTGAATTAAACAACTCAATAGAGGGGGCTCAACAATAGGATGGATGAAGCTTCAAATAGAATCAGTGATCAGGAAGATAGGACAGAGGAACTCAATCAAGCAAATCAGCAAAGAGATTTAAAAAAAATGTCAAAGAACCTAAGAGCATTCGAGACCTCTAGGATAACATCAAGAGGAACAACATTTGCATCATAGGGTTTCCAGAGTAAGAGAGAAAGCGGGGCAGAAACCATATTTGAAGAAATAATAGATGAGAACTTCCCCAATTTGAAGAATGAAGCAAGCCTCCAGATCCAGGAAGCTCAGAGTTCCTAATAAAAGAAACCCAAACAGAAATACGCCTAGACACAATCATAAAAATGTCAAAAATACAAGACAGACTATTGAAAGCAGCCAGAGAAAACCGTGTCACATACTGAGGAGTCTCCATAAGATTATCAGTGGACTTATCAAATGAAACTCTACAAGGCAGAAGGGAATGGCATAATATATTCAAAGTGCTGAAAGAAAAGGAGTTTCAACCTAAGATACTATATTCAGTAAGATTCAGAACTGAAGGAATGATTTAAAAAAAAAAAAAAAACTTTCCTGATAAGCAAAAAGTTAAAGGAATTTATCACCACAAAACCAGTTTTGCAAAAAATATTAAAGGATGTTCTATGAAGCATAAGGAAACCCCACAGAAAAATAAGACAGCAAATGCACCATAGTGGGTGTCATCTGCTGGCCTTGGTCAAATTAAAATCTCCAGCATCGTTTCTTGCATACAGTCCTTGTTCATGAGTACAACTCAACAACAACCCGGTTTAAGTGTCCCTTTCTTGCCTGACAGTTTCAGTGTACTTTCGATGAACTAGTCCTGACCCAAGACAACACAGTGACTTTCTTCGCCACCAATAACAACAATTACATCTTCTTCAGATGACAATAATCCCAACCTTAGGGAGAGGTTCCATCTTTTCAACATGTTCCTACCTTGGATACTCAGCTCTTTCTCAGGGTACATTTTAGAGTACCCAACGCCTTTATAGTTAGTGCCCCGAGGTAATTCACAATTATATGTAAACTTTCCATGTTTTCATTAAAAAAAAATCTTGTAAAAAAATAAAAAAGAAGAGTATTAAATACACAACGATACTAGGCTGGTGTGGATTTTGACAAAGACACATTCTCAGAAGAGGCTGTGGTTTTATTATTGTGCTCCAACCTAAGACCTAGGGAATAATGGAAATGAAATGAAATTGACTTACTAAAATTTAAAAAAAAGAGAGAGAGACAACCTGGCACTTGTCCTCAGAAATGAAGTTCATCACTTGGTATTTTCTTTGCTACAAAGCATATGTCTGGTTCAAAGTAGACTCCATGTTTATTAAACATAACATAAATGTCTGAAAAACCATGGAAGAGACATAAAGCTGCAAAACAATAGGCACACAGTGCAGTCCCTTAAAGCACCTATGTTAGCAACAGATATTACAACCACCAGATGCAATTAAGGACGTGAAAATGTAATTTAAACTATTTTGTTTCGGAAGCCATCTTAAAAGTGCTTTAAGACTATAAATTCAAACAGTATATTAAGAGAATGAAGAATTGCTTTTTTTTGGCAAATTTTTGCGTGAAATTTAAACTTATTCTGGAATACCAGGTCTCCTAAAATTTGACCACTTTTTATCGCTGACTTTCCCCTTTATGTGTGCCATAGTAGCTGAGGCAGACAGGAATGTTTGTTAAATGCTCTTATAAAAAACACATACTAGGTATGCTCTGTTAGCCTAGCAGTCCAGAACACCTGGGCGCAGTTCATAAACCCCACAAGGTCCCAGGTTCTAGTTCCAGGTCAGGAAGAACAACCAAGATGAACAACTAAATGAAATAAAGTGCTTATTTCTTTCTTTCTCTCTCTGCCTGTCTGTCTACTCGCCTTCATTCCTGCCTGAACCTTTCCTTTCAAAGAACAAACAAACAAAAACACATGTCCGTCCTCCTCCTGGGTAGAGTAGCAGTTTAGTCTGCTGCCTTTGACTGAGAGCATAGTTCACATGAATCTCAAGGACTCAGGTTTGTGTCTGGGGTCAGAGTGAACAACCAAGATGAACAACTAAATAAAATAAAGTGCTTCTTCCTTCTCTTTAAAAAAAGAAAAAAGCAGGGTAAAAAAGTGCCATAAGCAAAGACTAATGCTGGGCAAAAAATTACCCAACTCATATCACAAAGCCTAATATATGAGGGGATCCTATGCAAACACCATCAAAAGGATCAATAACCAAAAAAAAAGTATGTCAACAAACCACAGAAATTACAAATTAAATAAATATTGCTCTTAAAAATATTTTTTAAAGTGCAATTTATAGTAAGAGAAATGTAAAAACTTCCCAAAAATACCAGTTTTCAACTACTGGATAAGCTAGGGTTTGTAAACAAAGGTTTTGATTCATTGCTGCTGGGAAGAAAAATTGGTATAATCAATAGGGAGAATAATTTGAGAATAGCTACCAAAATTCATTGCAAAATCCTTCTGACCCAACATTCCACTTCCAGGAATTAATAATCCTGCAGATACACACTGCATACAAGAAGAATTACATATATAAAATTTTTAGACATAAAAGCTGATTAGAAAGATCCATCAGTAGATGACTGATAACATGATAAAAAAGAAAGTTCAATGTTAATAAATTGTTGAGTGAAAAAACTAATATGTAGAGAAATATACTGATCCACTTGCATAAAAATTGGTTAAACTATCTGTCCAAATTTATTTTTATATGTAAAAAACTTAGAAGGATAGCAATAAAGTAATCATAGCAATTATATTTGGTGGCAGGAACATTAAGAAACTGGGTAGATGGTGAAGAGTAGTAAATCTGAACACTACATAACATTCTAAATATCAAATTTATAAATATATGTGTATATATATGTGTGTATGTACACACAACTACAATCAAAAATAATTTATTTCCTCTTTAATTTACTCATGTCAATACTCTATTGCCAAAAATGCTTTAGAGTCATTTGTCCAAAGTAGAAAAGTAAACTAATAGTTTTTATACCTCTACTTTTTTGAGTTTCTTCATCAGTTACTAATTTTCACAGTATACCATGCTTTAATAAAATTCATGTCTACATATTTTAAAATGTTACTGCACTATAAAGAAATTTGGATTTCTCCGAGGAATGCAATAAAAAGAGATAAAAATGAAAAATACCTAAGGGTCCTCAGGAAAGCATACCAAAATATAGACAGAAGTCAGAATTTCTTTATATTTAAGCACAAAGAGATATTCAGATTATTAAAATTAACATTCACTAAAAGCATCTGTCTAGCTATATAAGAGAAATAAGATTCTAAAACAATAGTTCTTCGCTCTAACAAAAATAGTAGAAAAGTTATTTTATTTTTCAAAAAAATATCTAAAATAAACTGTATCCATAGGATCAAGATTTTAATAAATATGAAGACCATTCTACATTAAAAAAAATGCCTATATTTGTCTATAAAGTAGAAAAATTTTCAATACAAAATGGATTCATAAATAACATTCAGCCCTGTCAAAAATATTTGACTGGTAAACACTAATTATTTTTATATAATATTAACTAAAATACTTGCCCACTCCAGTTTTCAGTAAAAATTTTCTCAAACATCTCTGCACTTACCCCCATTATCTGTTCTTTTTAAAGCTCCATCCTTATGAGGACACAGTTCACATCTCTATAAAAAAAATAAATAAAAAAAGGAAACAAAGAGATTTTTCTGATTACCAAATTATAACATCTTCCCTCTAACTTCAAAACTATTAAAAATATGGAAGCAGCATTTATTTGTATTAGTTGCCACCAACAGCATTTCAGTATATTCCTCACAAGATACTCTTTTCTCCTTCTTCCTAAGAGTATCAGATAACAACTTTTAAAAAGTAGAAATTCCACTTAACTTTTAAGTTATTGTCATAATTTGTCTTAATGCTACATTAATAAAATAGAAAGTTTCTCAACCCGGGTTGGGGGGGGAGGTAGTTTTTAGAATTTGCCTATATATCCTTTTGCTCTTTGTCTCGAATCAGCTATGATTACCGTAATCAGTTAGGTCTGATTTTTCCTAAAATAAATAGTCAAACCCAAGATTTCAGAATTTGGTTTAAATGGAAATCTCATGTGTGCTGACCTATCTTTTGGGAAGAAAGAATTGCTCTAATTATTCTAATTTCTCTTATCACTCATACACAATGATACCCAAGTTACTGTGGACCCCTATCCCTACTATCCTTACAATTTGAAACTAGAAACAAACATAGACTGTCCACTATTTCTTTTCACTATTGACACAAAGACATATACTTATGAAAATAAAAAAATATTAAATAATAAATTTTAAGATTTTACAGCACTGTCTTACTAAGAAGAATGTTCCCGGGAATGTGTGGATGCAAGGCAGCCCTGGATCCTCACATAATGACTGCCCATAACCACAATTAGTATTCAGTGCAATTTCCCATAACCTGGTTTGACAAGAAGAGTTGATTATGTCTTCCTGGCCCCAGAGGTCTCCAACTGTCTCTCATTAAATCACTTTTAAGGAAGACTGAATCTGATGCTGTCTGCCCAGGCAACTCCAGACCTAATACTAGTGACACAAGTTTCATGGAAGTTTTCCCTGCCTTAGCTGGTTAAGGAAAGGTAAGAGTTTCCCTGTTCCCAGAGGTCTCCAAACTGTGTCCAGTTCTAGAAGCAGAGCTCTGCCCTGGGTTCTGAATTCCTTAGCAGGACTGAAATGGACTGTCTGTCTGGAGCAACCCAAAATATTCCTATAATGGCTGCCCATACCCACTGAGAATTCAGAGAAGTTTCCCCTGACCCTCATTTAGCAGGGGGAGCCTGAGTGAGAGACTTCCCAGAAACTGCCCCAACTGTGTCCTGTTCTAAATGCCTTGAGTACTTCTAAATGTCTTGAGTACTTCTATACCTTACCATGCTCTCCAGAGAAATTTTAAAGCATATGGTATAGTAATATTGATAAAATTACAGGGAAAGATAAGAGTAAGGAATTAAGTTAAAACAGAGAATGAATATACAAAATATAAGCAAGTCTTGAGATCTTTCTTGCTTTCTAGTATTTCACTCTCCTAATTTTCCTCTTACTTCTTTGGCAGGATTTTTCGGGTTGCACCTCAACCAACCTTTAAATGTGGTGGTTCCTCAGGGCTCTGGTTTAATCTGCCTTTATCTCATTCATTTTCAATACATGTATTACCAAGTATATTAGTTAGATATACCAGTGACTCCCAAATTTTACCATCTGTCCATATCTATCATTATTTATACATAAAACTTCCTATAGGCACGCCCTGTGGGTCAGATACTAAATTAGCAACTGGGGAATAAAAGGGAATAAGGGGCAAAAAAACTAAACAAAAGTGTTTCCTTCTCCCCTTCTTCTTCCTCCACCATCATTCCTGTCTTAAAAAAAAAAAAAAAAGCCTTCCTTCCACGTTAAGTTCTATGCAAAATTATGACAACACTTGCTCTTCTAAAGTTTTCCCTACCTTTGTAATGATACTGTTAACCACACACTAACAAATAAGTCATCCAGAAATAATCTTTCAACAGTTTCACTCCATTCCCTAACGTCTTATCTAATCAATCACATTTTGCCCATTCCTCCTCCTAAATACTGTGGAGACTACCAGTATTTATTACAAATATTAGCCACCTATCCACCTATACCAGTGTATAGCTGATACAAGTTAACATCACCTTTCCTCAGGACTACTTCAGTGACCTCCTAGTTTCCCCATATTCATTATGACCTCTACCAATATACAGAACAAACTTAAAAAGTCAAACCCATAATATACCACTGGCCCGCTTACAACCCTCACTGATCTACCCGCAACTTGACTTCATGAACTTCTCTTTATTATCTGTCTAGGCAGTACTGCCTTTCTTTCAGTTCTGTAAATATCCCAAAGTTTATTCCAGCTTCATAACCTTTAAATAAGTTGTTTCTACTCTACCTGGAGTACTGTCTTTCATCCTGAACCTCTTTCACAATGAGATAATTCATGTCTCGGGACTTAAAGTCACTTCTCAGGTAAGATTTTCCTGAATGACTACATTAGGTAAGGCACCATATTATGGATTACCTATATTTTCCTTCTTGGCACATATTGGGATCACAATTAATTATTTATGGAATTATGTTTAGCTCCTCTGCCATGTTATAACAGGCTAATCATTTACTTCATGGCTATAGCCTTACCATCTATCACAGTCTCTATATATGGTACTCAAAAAATATATGATGGATAATTCAAAGATGCAAAAAACACAAACACATTTGCTAATGGCACACAGTAATTTAGTCCTAAACTATAACGCAATCTCCCTCACAGATAAAAACAATATTATTTGCTTTACCTATAAGGAGAGAAACAGTAGCTTGTAGTAGTATAATTAAAAATAATATAAAAGACCACAAAACCAGAGACAGATTGTACCTTGAGATGATCCAAAAACAGATTAGACCTGGGGATAATTAGGCATGTTTAGCAATTAGGGAAAAGAAAACTCAGATTAGATCCTTAAATCTTACTGATTGGTCTGACCTGGTAACCTAGTGGTTTAATCCACTGCCGTGTAGTCCACATCCCAAGATTATAAGGTCCAAGACCCGGGGACTGGAGAGACATCCAGGATGAACGACTAAATAGAATGGAGTGCTGCTTCTCTCTCATCCTGCCTGCCTGTTCGTTCACCTTCATTCCTGCCTACATCTTTCTTTAGAAAAAAAACAACTTACTAATCATCAACATATAATCCCAAATATGTGTAAAACAATTTCATTATGAGAGCAACTGGGTGCGCTCCAATGGTCTATCGGTTAGGATAACTGCCTCCAAAGGAGTGCAGGCCATGTATCCCTGGGTTCAAGTCCTAAGTCTGAGGGAAACAACCAGTGTGAACAACTAAATAAAAATAAAAGTGCTTTTTCCTCCTCTCTCTTCATGCCTGCCTTCCTGCCTGCACCTTTCCTTTAAAAATATGTCCAACAATAAAGTAGATGAACAAATACATGATAGGTTTAGCCTCACTGATGTCCAAATAAGTATAAATATGAAAATCATGAAGAAATTTGCCTACTATCCATAAAGCTTTTCTTAAGAGATGATTTCCAGTATTCAGAGTAAAATGAATATACTGCTGATGGCACTATAACTTAATCCTTCTGGAAAGCAATTTAGCTTGTATGATTCAAGAAAAATACTGATTTAATTTCTTCACTTCTAAAGAGTGAAGGGAAATTGTATTAAGTCGCATTAATTACGCGCTGTCATTTTTAGATGAGCCCTCCTGGAGGAGTAGCAGTCAGGTCAATCACCTCCAAAGGAATGCAGGACACACAACTCTCTCTGGGTTTGAGTACCAGGATTCAGGAAGAAACAAGTGTGAACGACTAAATAAAAATTAAGATGCTTCTTCTCCTTCTCTCTGCCTGCCTGCCTGCCTACTTACCTTCATTCCTCCCTGTATGCTTCCTTTAAAAATTAAATAAAAATAAGTTCTGTCATTTTTATACCATTATATACTTTAATTTAAAAACATGAAAAAATGTGTACAAAAATATTGTATAAGCTTTTTATAACTATAAAAAATTTTGTCATTGTCAGTGGTTAGGGAATAGTCCATATAAAGCCCAAGGTCCCAGCTGGAGACCTGGGCTGGGGGGAACAACCAAAATGAATAAAGAAAGAACGCTTCTTCCTCCTCTCTCCTTTCCTTCCTTACTGTCTACCTGCTTCATTCCTGCCTGTCTTCCTTCCTTAAAATTAAAATTTTATAAACTCATTACATAACAATCATTTAAAGGTATATTCTTAATAATTTTAACAGTTAAAAAGTGTATAGAAGTCAAAAAGAAAATACACAAAAAACTTCTAGGATGCTGTAAAAGTAGTAAAATTATGAATGAATTTGCTTCTTTATTCCAAAATATTCCACTTTTCTAATAATTTAAAATGTTAAAAAAGATACATTACTGCATGCTAAATATGACTGTCTTTCCACGACAGATAAAAATAGATACAGAAGAAGTTTAGGGTGTGGGGGTTATTTCAGGAAAATGTTAAGTTATGGTTGGAAGACTGTGCCTTAAGCTCGGGAAACAAATCCAAACTGAAAAGTTTCATCAGGCAGGCTGCATCTACACATGTTCCATAGTTCCTGTCTTACTTAGAAGTAGTGTTAAATCCTGTGAAAGGGTACACAAATTAGAAGGTAGCAGGAAAAAAAGCGTATATTAAAGATTTTTCCAAGGGATAAATCCCTTGGTAAGGGGAATGTCCCAAAACAGTTGTTCTATAAGGAGACCCTTTCTTTTCTAAACCATGCAGTATAAGTAAGGAAGTATGGGTGCACCCTGATTGAGCAATAATTAGGTCAATCACCTTAGAAGGAATAAGTCATATAAGCCCGGGTTCGAGCATCGGATCCTGGGGAAACAACCAGTATGAACACTAAATAAAAATGAAGTGCTTCTTCCTTTCTCCTTTCTCCTCTCTCCTCCTGCCTGTCTGCCTACTCACTTTCATAAATGCCTGCACCATTCCTTTAAAAAAGAAAAAAGAAGAAAGTATACAACTATTTTCCATCATTAAAATGTAGATAATTTCCAAATACTTTTTCTATTTTATATCAGATTACTTTGCCAAAAATAAGACTCACTAAAATTTAGTAAATCAAATTCACCCAAACTACTGACTGTAGTCTAGGAGGCTATTCACCATGTGACTGACAATCTATTCAGCTGTACTGCTTTACTCTGGCTATAATTACCATTATATTACAAAAAAGCAATAATTGAAAATTAATGCCATAGGCTAATAAAAAGGATAACATTATTAAGTCTGATTTAACTCACAGCATATAAATGATGTAACTGTAGCACTAAGAAAGGTATCTGTAAGATAAAGAATTTACCATCATTTCTTTAAGCAAAAAGATAAAAATAAATCTATATTAAACTTTTATTTTTAATAGCAAGTTGAGTTTATTCAGCATCTATTACGTGTCAGATACAATGTTTTCTCATGGTTTATAACATCTAATCCTTACAATAAGCAAAGTAAGTGTTAACTTTTTATAAGTGATGAAAATAAGACTCAGTGGTACTATATGGTCCAAAACACATAGCTAATAAACATAAAGCTGCTTCTCAAGTCTTTACCTTTAATTCCTTCTTAGCCTTGCTTCAGAAGAAACTATCTTTACTTGTGTTTTAGAAAAAATAGATGTCCACCACAGGAGAAATGAGCACCCCTAATATCCAAATTGTGTTCCAAATAACATTTCCCAAAGGACTCCTGGGAGAAAAGAATAATTTCAGGTTTAATCAAAAAAGTTCAGAATACCTTGCTCTGTCAGGTAACAAAGGAAGCTATAAAAAAACTACTCTAGTCATGAAAAAAGGACTGATAGTTCAATCTAAAGAGGCTGCTGGTCAAAGATGAAATTACTTAAGGCCAGTAAGAATAACTGCAACATCTGGTGAAATAAATTTCCACTTCAAAAATTACTGAGTAAGCTTAAGAGAGAAACCCTTCCACTGATCAGCAACCAAATTCAAGTTTCCTACCAGATGTCAAAGCCTGAAAGAGACCATTACAAGAGAAGTTTTCCATTTTTCCTCAAAACTTTTAGCTTGAAGACAAGTCGCAGTTAGCCCAGAGTGGGTCCTGTCATCTTAATACACAAAGAACCAGAAGATAAAGTTCAGAGCAACTAGCAAAGTGAGGTATGAATCCACAAAAAGAATCAAGGGAACTCCAACAATTTTATGTTTAGAATTAGCCCACATATCTTGCTAACATTGCACGGGGCAGACCAGAAAGAGTTAAGATAAAAAGAAAATTAAATGGTATTTAAGAAACTGCACAAAATATATAACAGGACTGATAAACACTATAAATTGTTTCAAATAAATATTATAAAATACAAACTTCCCACATAAAACATTTATAACATTCAGAAGACAATTCAAATGACCTGATTATGAAAAACCAGAAAGTGTTACTCATGCTCAAAATAAAATACAATGAAGTTCAACTCTAAAGATAGAATTAGGCTTTAAACTATCATATATAATTATGTCTTAGTTCTATTAAGTCAATGAAAATTTACCTATATTAGGTGAAATATGAAGTTTCAACAGAAGAAAATAAACTATGAAAAAAAGATCTAAGGTGTGCCTTGGTGGTCTAGAGGTCTAGTTCGCCCTGGGAGCAATCCCACATACATTCCAAGATTCCAGGTTCACAACCAAAGTGAACTGAAGAAAAACAAAGTGCTGCTTCCTCTTCTTTCTTCCTGCCTACAGTTTTCCTTTAAAACATTTTTAAATGCAAATAAAAATTCTAAAACTTAAAAATGTAATATGTGAAATGAAAAATTCACTGGACAGGCTGGACAATGGAATCAAGATGACAAAGGAAAAATATAGCAAGCTTAAAGCTACATGAATAAATTAAAAAGAAAATAGTAAAAAAAAAAAAACAGGGCTTCAGAAACCTATTGAACAGTACCCACAAGTCTGACATGTATACAGAAGGTCTAGAAAGGAGAAAAAGATGAAGGAAGAGGAATAGATAAATGAGTGAGAGTTAAGGCGGGAAAGAAAAATTTTAAGAAATAATGGATGAAAATGTCCTCAGTTTGAAGACATGTTTATAGATTCAAGAAGTTCAGTGAAATGCACCTAGGTGGCTAAGGCACTAAGATGGCAACTGCGGGCATAGACCATGTAAGGTCAAAGGAGTGTGCGAGTGAGTGAGTGTGTGTGTCTGTGTGTCTGTGCTGAGGGAGGGAAGGGTATGTATGCGATTAAAAAAAATTTTAAGTGCATCTTCTTTTTCCTTCCTTAAAATCCATCTTCTTTCTCTTCCTTCTTTAAAAAAAAAGGAATTTTCAAGTATATTAAAAAGAAAAAAGATGAGGCAAACATAAGAAATTTTAATGGTGAACCTAAATTCAATCATACTAATAAATTTTGAGACTGAACTTAAAGAACTGATTAAAAGACAGTGTGTCAGCAGATAGAAAAGTAAAACCCAATTATAAAGCATCTATAAGAGACACATTTAAAATAAAGACACAAACAGGTTAAAAGGGGATATAAAAAAGATATTTGTATACCCAACCAATGGAATACTATGTGGTCATGAAAAGGGGAGAAGTTCTACCATTTGCAGCAATATGGATGGACACAAAGAGAATTATGCTTAGCAAAATAAGCCAGAAGGAAAAAGACAAACATCCTATGATATCACTCATATGAGGTGTGTGAGAAAGAAAACTAATGAACTAAATTACACAATAAATAGGTTTTTAAAAAGAGAGAGAGAACTAATTCAAACATCAGACTTTTAGTGGGAAAAAGGCAAATCAGAGGGTGTAGGAAGAGATGCAGAAGGGATTGCAGAAGGGATGGGGATAAACAGGGAAAGGGGGATAAACAGTAAAGTGAAAGAAAAAAAAAAAGGAAATAGTGCTAAACTGTATTATATACGGATATAAATTTGCTATCATGAACACCTCAAATCAAGTTGATGTTAAATGCAATATTCCTTCAATAAAATCAATTAAAATAAATAAATTTAAAAAGATATACCACAAAAATCTATAGTATACAGTGCTGAGCGATTATATCTAATCCCATAGATAAGAGATTTCAAGCTAAGAAATGAGTAAAGGTAAAGGGAAACATTTCATAATAATTATCAAATGGTGATGACATAATACTCATAAATGTGTATTCTTAACAATGCTTTAAAATATATGAAGCAAAAACTAGCTCAAGTATAGGGATAAATGCCCAACTCAACAAACATATTCAGCTTGACATCTGTCTCAGTAATTGACCAAAAAAAAAAGAAATCAATAAAGTCATGGATTATCTAAGTAATAGTAAACCACTATAAACATTACTTTCAGGTGAAAATGGTACATTCACTACAAAAGACCATATACTGGACCACAAACAAGACACTAAGAATTTTTTATTTTTTAAAAGAAAGGCACAAGAAGGCAGGAAGGCAAGCAAGCAGGCAAGCAGACAGAGGAGGAAGAGAGGAGGAAGAAACATTCATTTATTTTATTTAGTTGTTCATCTTGGTTGTTCTTGCCGGCCCAGGGTCTCAAACTTTGGTTCTTGGGATGTATATGAACTATAACCAGCAGACAAACAACTAAGCAACCAGAGTGCACCAAGACACAGTAAATTTAAAAGAACTGAAATCATACAGAGTTGTTTCCTGACCACATTAGAGAAAAAAACATTAAAATTTAACCTAAGATTCCATCTATGCAAAATAAACCCAAAGTAAAATGGCAAAGATAAAAGCAGAAAAAAAAATGAAACACAAAAGAAGTCATTGATAAAACTGGCCCTTTGGGAATTCTAATCAACAATGGTAATAAACTTCTAAATTGATTAAAAACACACAAACTACCAACATCTGGAATAAAGAGATTTATTACATAGAATTTATTATATAGAATCCACAGATAAGACCTAGAGATTGTAAATAACTATATGCAAACCAATTTGACATATTAAATGAAAAAAATTTCCTGAAAAATACAACTTACCAAAATGAACAAAAATGAAAATGTGCAAGAGACCTAAAAAGAAACTACCAAAAAAGAAAATTATAGACTAACATCCCTCCTGTATATTAGATGCAAAAGTATTTAATAAAATACTAATAGTGTACCCTGGTGGCTTAGGCGTAAAGTTATGTTCCTTCTTTAAAAATGTCTTATCCTCCTCTCCTTTATTTTCTTGAAGAAAAAAAAAAAATGTCACCCCACCTTGTAGTCTAAGAGATAAGGCTACCGGACATAGTCCACATTTATCCCAGTGACCCAGATTCAAACCCTGGGGTCAGGGGGAACAACCAAGATTAACAACTAAATAAATGTTTCTTCCTCCTCTTTTCTGCCTGTCTGCCTACTTGCCTTCATTCCTGTCTGCACCTTTCCATTAAAATAAAATATATAAAACATTTTTAAATACTAATTTAAATCTAACAATGTATAAAAAGAATACACCATGATCAAGTGAAGTTTATCCTAGGAATATAAAGTTTGTGCATCATTTGAAAATAATTCACGTTAATTTTTAAAATATATAACAACAATCACGAGATGCAGAAAACACATGTGACAAAATATCTAGTATCAATATCCATTCATGACATAAATTACAAAAAAAACTATAAACAGAAGAATTCTTAACCTATATACTAATCATATCTTTTCATTCTGTATCTTTGATGCTCGTTTAGGACCTTACTAACCCTGGAGGTACCGTCCCTCCTCAGGGTTAGCTAATTCCTAAAAAAAAAAAAAAAAAAAAAAAAGAAACTTGTCAATTAGCTTGTCTTTCATATACAAACCAACCAATCCAGAGTCTGTATTCCCAATCACCTCTTTATATTTTATATTTTACACTCAGGGTCACTATATTCCCCTGCCCTAATTACTTACCTAAGGTCAGGTACCAAACAACTAGAGACAGTCCCTCTATCCTAGAGCCCTTAAAATTATTCAAACTAAACAATCCTAAACCTGACTACCCATCCTTGCCTATCCCTTCCCATGGAAATTAGAGGAGTTTTGAGTTTGATTTTTCTTTCACTCTGATTCTTCAATGACCTGTTGCTTCCCCATGTGAACTCCTATGCCCTGGACTCCTTTCCTCTTAGTAATTGTAATATAACAAACTTTTTAAAAGGCAGTCCTATCTGATTTGTTAGTCTTGCTTGACATACTCGAATTTAAAAAAAAAAAAAAAAAAACCTCTATTTTAAAGCAACCTGATAGAAGTCATCAATGGAAGTCTACCATTGACATCATATAAAATTGCATGCTTTCTCCAAAGGATGCAAAGAAAGTTTAAGTACCTGCAATGAGAATAAACTAATACAAATTGGAAGGAGGAAAGTTTTATGACATGACCATCAATTAGAAAAATCTAAGTGATCTACCCAAATAAACACAAAGAATTAATATAAATTAAATTAAGTTGTAAGACACAGGTCAATATAGACAAGTTCCATTTCAATATACTAAGAGTAATCAAATTTAATTATTTTAAAGTATCACAATAGCATCAAAATAACAAAATAGTTTAAAATAAAATTTTTAAGTTAACAGACATACAAGAACTACAAAATACATTTCAGAAAAAAACAAAGGTGACTGAAAAAATGAAAAGATATACAGATAATGTTAGCATGTCAATTGTTCTCTAACTGATTTACTGATTCAAAGCAAATATAATCATCCCACTAGCCCTTTTGGAGAAATGGAAAAGTTAGTAATAAAACTTTTATGGGTCACTCCCAGTTGATTTAGAGATTAAGTCCGCTGCCTCAGGTTGAACCCAGGCCACATACAGGGTTCACATCCCAGGGCAAGGGGAGCAACCAAGGTGAACGACTAAATAAAATAAATAAAAATGCTTCTTCCTCCTCTCTCCTCCTGCCTACTTGCCTACTTGCCTTCATTCCTGTCTGCACCTTTTTCCATTAGAGAAAAAAGCAGTGTACCATGGTAGAATGGCAGTTAGGTCAATTGCCTCCAAAGGAACACAGGCCACATACCCCTGGATTCAAGTCCTGGGTCCAAGGGCTAACAACCAGTGTGAACAACTGAATAAAAATAAAGAAATGAATTGCTTCTTACTCCTCCCTCTTCCTACCTACTTGCCTGCCTACTCACCTTATTTCCTGTCTGTACCTCACCTTTCCTTTAAAAAATTTTAAGAAAAAAACCAAAAATCCTAAATATCTATTCACCTAATAAAAGAACTTCAAAATACATAAAATAGAAATAAAAGAACTGCAAGATATTTAGAGATTTCAACAAAGTTTCTCAATAACTACTAGAAGCAATATACAGAAAATCAATATAGAGGATACAGAAGTCTTAAATAATACTATCGATTAAAATAATAACATCAACTAAATTAATGCTAAGAGATACTCACAGGACACTACACTAGGAAATAACACTTTATGTTCAAGGGAATAATGAAAAATTCACCAAGACAGATCATATCCAAATCATAAAACAACTTTTGGTAAACAGTAAAGGTTTCAAATCATACAAAGATTTCTCTCTGACCACAATGAAATTTAGAAATCAATAACAGAAAAAGCAATTGAAAAATCCCCAATATTTGGAAACTAAATATACTTCTAAATAACCAATGAGTCTAAAAGAAATCAAAAGAGAAAACAGAAGTACCTTTAATGAAAACGGTAACAAAACTTACAAAAGTTGTGGATGACAAAGCATTAATTAGGGAAATTTCTAGCATTAAATGCCTATATTAGAAAAGAATTCAAATCAATGACTTTAATTTTCACTTAAAGAAATCAGAAAAGTAAAAGAACCAAAACAAAGCAAAACAAAAAAAAAATCAGAGCAGAAATCAATGAAATACATAACAGAGAAAAAAAAAAACCCAAAAATTCAAAGAAATTAAAGGCTAGACTTCCTTCACTTCTAGGAGGACAGTAAGTACATTTTTTTCCCTATTCCTCTTACTAAATACAAACAAAAACTGTGGACATTATAAATAAAACAGGCGGAGAGAAGGCAATTAACTAGGAATCACAGGACCCAAGAAACCCAAGGAACAACATGGCAGTGAGTTCCTTGGGCTTTCTTTTTGCCTAATATATCCAACTCTTGAAATGAATGAAGACAGCAAACCAGAAGTACCTCTAAGAATAGATCAAAAAACAATAAAATGTCTCTCCCTCTCCAGATGAAGGACCAAGAAACGTATTAGCAAGAAACTTAAAACAGTAACTGCTTTTACTCCAGCAAAACATAACAAAACAATTGGTCCTACCCATACCCAAGGAATGCTCAAATGGAGATGTCTATTCTTATCTGGGTTAGCGAGTGTCAAAACGACTCAAGTAGAGAATCAAAAATTCATCCTAACTAGCAGGCAATGAGCAATACCCCAATTCCCCAAAAACTCATCCTGTCAATGGAGTCAACACGGAAAGCTTGAACTTCTACCATGTGGCAGTAACAAAAGCAACCCACTTTGTCCCCAATACAATAGTGTCTGAAAAGTTCTAGCAAGTCTAGTCTGAATTTTCAAATTCACACACTGATAAATGTCACTAAATACATTATGAAGATCTGGTAGGGAGTTGTAACTCTCAACTATGTGTAGCAAACTTCCCTTGAATGTCAATAGAGGCTAAGAGGGAAATCTGAACTTCATCTATTACTAGCATAAGGAAATATTGTTTACACTCTTCTATGAGAATAGTGTCAGAGACAGACAGCTAAAAAGTTTAAATAATATCCTAATTAATTCAAGGAGATAGGAGTTAAGATGGCAACATGGATAGAACTAGAGGGGATTACGCTAAGTGAATTAAGCCATAAGAAAGACACCAGATGATCTCACTCATAGGTGGAATGTGAATAGACAAAACAAAGAAACAGATGAAACAAATCAACCACTGGACTCAGGTTGCAGTAGAACTCAGGTTACCAATAGGGAATGGGATGTGGGTGGGTGGGGGTGGAAACAAGTGGTGGCAGAGTCCAATGAACAATGAAGAACACTTGATGATTTGGTATAGAGCAGAGTGTGGTAACTTACGTTTTAGGAATAGGGAAACTGCACATATGGAGAACTAACACATGAGTTTATACTTTAATGCATAAAATCAATGTTACTATAGTAAAATACTTTTTTTTAAAACCCACAATGAGATAACACTACAAACCTAACAAAATATCTAAATAATTGCAATAATGGAATTACTGTTTGCTAATGATCAATTTCAACATCTTGGTAGTCCTATTCTCCATTAGGAGTGGGAAAACTGGGCAAAAGTTATGCAAGATATGTCTGTATTGTTTTTTGTTTTAAAGGAAAGGTACAGGCAGGAATGAAGGCTCTAGGAGAGACAGTTAGGCAGGCAGGCAAGAGGAAGAAGGCACGTTTTAATTTAGCTGTTCACTTTGACTGTTACCCCCAAGACACAGGTAGACTGCACCTAACCATTACTCCACCTGTATTATTTCTTTCACCTGCATGTAATCTACACTCGACTCAAAAAGAGTTTAATTAAAATGACTGTCATTTGATGAACTGTTGTATTATGGATAAAAATACTTGATTTATTTATAATTTATCAAATTTGTAATCATTAATAAATGAACACTCAAAGAAATAAATTACGAAAATCACATTTTCACCAGCATCTAAAAAAAGACATACAATAAAAACTACAAAACACTGCAAAAAGAAATTAACATAGATATAAATGTAAAGATGAAAGACAATGTTAAGATGTCATTACTGGCACACCCTGGTAGAGTAGCAGATGGATGAAGTCCACTCCACATACCCAAGGTCCTGGGTTCATGTCACTGGGCCAGCGGAAACAACCAAAATGAACAACTAAATAAGAGTTCGTGAAGTCCTCCCTTCTCTCTCTTCTTGCCTGCCTGCCTGCCTCTGCTCACCTTCATTCCTGCTTGCATCTTCTCTTTTAAGTAAAAGTCATTACTACCTAAATCTACAGAATTAATGCAACCCCTAACAAAATTTCAACATTTTATGCTAAAATTCATTAGCATAAAATTGTCACATGACTCTGAGTAGCTAAAACAATCTTGTGAATGAAAAAGTTGAAGAACTCACACTTCCTGATGTGAAAACTTACTATAAAGTTACAATAACCAAAATGGAGACAGACTGAGAGCAATGGAAGAGAAGAGTAATCCCAGAAATAAATTCTCATATCTGGTCAATATATTTTTAACAAGTGAGCCAAACCACTCAATAGGAAAAGAATTATTTTTGTTTTAGTTTTTTTTTTAATTGAATATTGGTTTAAAACACTATATTAAGACCATCTTTTCAACAAATGATGGTGAGAAAATAGGCTATCTCCATGCAAAATAATGGAGTTGAACCCCTACTTAATACCAAAACTTAAAAACTGTACACCCTGGTGGCCTAGTGATTAATCCTTGTGGTACAGTCACATACCAAGGTCCCTGGTTCAAGACTCAGGGCAAGGGAAACCAAGATGAACTAAAGAATATAAAGTGATGCTTCCTCCTCTTTCTTCCTGCCTGCTTTCCTCTGCTTACCATCACTCTTGTTTACACCTTTTCTTACCAAAAAAAAGGAAAAAAAAAAAAAAAATCACCTACTAATGGATCAAAGAACTAAAAATAAGAGCTAAAACTAAAATCTCACTAAAGAAAACAGAAAATTTTCAGACTGAATTTGACAATGACTTCTTGGATATGACAACAAAACCCAAAAGTAGTTAAAATAAACTTCAAAATTAAAAATATTGTGAATGAAAGATTACCAGAAGATAATCAACCCACAGGAAAGGAGAAAATTTTTGCAAATCCTCTATTTGAAATCGGTCTAGTAATCCAGAACTATATAAAGAACTCACACCATTCAACAACAAAAAGTCAAGCCACGCAGCCCTTGTGTCTCAGGAGGCTGACACAGCTGGGGTGTGGAACAAGTAAAGCCCAAGGACCTGGACTTGCAATGGTGGGGGTGGGTTGTGTTTGAAAACAAAATGAAACAAATATACGCTTAGTAGCAGAATGAGTCTGCCACCTCTGGCTAGGCATAGTCCACATCCATCCCAAGGAATCAAGCTCACCTCCCAGGCCTAGAAGACCAAGATGAACAAATAGATTAAATAAAGCATTCCTTGCTGGTGTTGCAGTTTGGTGAGCTGTCTTCAGCCTACACAGTCCACATACATCCCAAGGACCTGGGTTCATGTTCCAGGGCAGCAGCAGGGGAGACAATCAAATTGAACAAATAAAGTGCTGCTTCTGCCTCTCTCTCTCTGCCAGCCTGCCTCTGCTTCCCTTTAATCCTGCCTTTGCCTTTAAAAAAAAAAAGTGAAACAAATAAATAAATGCACTTCTTCCTCTCCCTCCTCCTCCATCATCTAAAAAAATATATATAGAAAGGGGAAAACTGATTAGGCATTTCTACAAATGGCTGAAAACCACATTAAAAAAATCCAGCATCTCTAATCATTAAGGAGATGCAAATCAAAACCACAAATACACAACTTCACATCATCAACATGGTTACTACCAAAAAACCAAAACAATAACAACAAAAAACACACAGAAAATAATAGAGAGAAAAAATGTGGAGAAATTGGAACCCTCTATCATTGCTGGTAGGCATGTAAAATTATACCACCTCTTTAAAGTCATTTCTGAGGCAATTCCTCAAAAGGCTGAACTTAGCATACAAGGCTGCCGAGCTTAGTTCAAATACAACCCAAGTTCAAGACCTGAGGCTAGATGAGTACGGTAACAACCAAGATGAACAACTAAATTAAAAAATCAATTTTCTTCCACCTCTCTCTTCTTGGCTGCCTGTCTACTACCTTTCATTCCTGCCTACAGCTTTCCTTCAAAAAAAAGAAAAAAAAGGGAGGGTGAATATAGAATAATTAGATGATCCAGCAATTCCACTCATAGTATATACACAAAAAAAAGTATAAAGAACTCAAATAAGGGGACAATCATGTGACTCAGGCAATTGAGGTAGTTATGGTACAGACCACGTAAAGTTCAAGGATTTGGATTCAAGACCTGGGGCTGGAGTTAAAAATAAATAAATAAATAAAACCAAAAAAAAGTGTGCCCTGGTGGAACAATGATTAGGTTACTCTCCTCCGAAGGCACTTAGGCCACATACCATTGGGTTCGAGTCACAAGTGCTGAGGGAAACAATGAGTGTGAACAACTAATTAAAAATAAAATAAAATGCTTCCTCCTCTCTCTTACTTGCCTGCCTGTCTGTCTACTTAACTTCCTTTCTATACCTTTCTTTTTTTAAAAAAAAAAAGGATACTTGTACACCAATGTTACAGCAGCATTATTCACAGCAGTCAAAAGGTCATCACGCCCTGTTGGCTTAGTGGATAAGACCATCAGACGTAATCCACATAAATCTCAAGGACCCAGGTTCAAGACCAGGGTCTGCAGGGAAATAACCAAGATGAACAAATAAACAAAATAAATGCTTTTTCCTTCTCTCTTCCTGCCTGCCTACTCACCTTCATACCTGCCTGAACCTTTCCTTCAAAACAAAAAGTTAAAGGTAGAAATAATCCAAGTGTTCATAAACAGATGAATGGATAAACAAAATGTGGTATATAAATAAATTAGAACTCTGTTCAAACACAAAAAGAAATTAAATTCAACACATTTATAACATGAACAACAATAACATAAGGTAACTGAAACAAGCCATATACACAGGACAAACATCGTGATTTCACTTATATAATGTGTCTACCTTAGACAAATTCACAGAAATATAAACTAGAAGAGAAGCACCACGAGGGACTAGGGACAGAGCGGAATGGAAAGTTAGTGTTTGCTGAGTACAGTTTGTGCTTGAGATAATAAGAAAGTTCTGGAAATAGATACCAGTGATATTTTATAACACTTAATGTACATAATGTCACTGAATTGTATACTCAAAAGTAGTTAAAATGGTAAATTTTATATTGCATATTATTTTTACCAGAATTGAACAAGAAAACCTAGAGATTACCATGCCCTCAGATTGGAAGATTCAAAACTATGAAAGTGTCCATTCTTCGCAAATTGATTTATACAATCGATGCAAAGTCAATTAAATACTAAAAGGATTTTTATGGAACAATAAGATTCTAATAGTTTCAAATGCAAATACGTGGAGTAAGCGGCAGGACTAATGTTATCGGGTATCTCATATCCAGATTTAATATAAAAAGCCAGTCATTTTAAAACTGCAGTATGGGTACAAAGATAAAACAAAAGAACCAAACAGAAAAACCAGAAACTAATCCACTCATATATGAAGTGCTGATTTATAAAGCCATTCCAGAGCAGAAGAGTGATACGACAACTGCTCTATATTGTACTTCATATAATACATGCAACATGATAATATGTATAAAACATATAATATATACAATTTTTCCTATTTTAAAAACAAAACCAAATCCAGATGGTGTGGTTATAGACCTAAATGTAAAAAAGTAGGAAAATTATATTAGAAGATTAAACAGGAGAATAATTCCATAACCTCAAGTTAGGAAAAGCTTTAAACAGATCACAAAAAGCAGTAACCACAAAAGAAAAAGAATTTAAAAGTTTCCACTAAAATTAAGAATTTTTAATTAAAATAATAAAAAAAAAATTAACCACTAACATGGAAAAGCCATTCGCAAGTCACAAATGAGAAAATTCAAATGGCCTCTAAACATACAAAAAGGTGGCTAAGGGGCAGGCCATACTGTAAAGCTCAAGGACCGAGGCTCAAGGCCCAAAGAGCGCAGAGAGTGGGCTCACCATCAATAGTCAGCAGGGAATTGCAAAATAAAAACCACAAAGATGCCACCACACAACTACCAAAATGACTAAAGTTAAAAAGATTGGCATAAGCAATGCGTAAGGATATAGGGCAAAAAAGCCATTCACTAATGTCAAGTGAAATAACTACTTCTGAAAAAAAAATACTACTTCCCTGAAACCAAGCAATTCCATTCTAACTTTTTATCTTATAGCAATGAACCACTTTGTGAGAAATGTTTCCTATTGCAACACTGTATATATACACAAGATACTGAAAATGAACTCAATCTATTCTAATTTTGTAATGCTGGTTGTAATCATTTTAGAATTTATAACCGTTTCTGGAGGATGCTGAAGAGTTTAAGGAGAAGAATTAGAAAAATTCCTGCAACATACACAAAAATATTCATAAGTCATTCATAATTGCAAAACACTGACAAAAATCTAAATGTCCATAAAAAAGAGATTTGAAGAGTGGTAAAATTTACATGCTGAAATGCTATACAATAATAAAAATGAATCAACTATAGCTATGGCATCAAAAATGGTGTGAATTAAAGAAATCAAAAGAATACACTATTTAATGAAGTTAAAACAATCACAACTAAACAATACATTGTCTAGAAATAAAATTAAAGATCAATTAATACAAAATTCAGGGAAGAATTTCCTTCATACAAGAGGAATGCAATCAGAGAAGTACATAGAGGTCAAAAATATGCGCAAATGCTCTTACTTATTAAATGTAGCAGGTAAGTATATGGAAAGCGTATTTATTTGCTTTATTTTGGTTTCCTCCCGGGATCCCAGTTGAGAACTCCAGTTCTTGGGATATACATGGTCTACAACCCAGTCATCTCAGTCACCTAGTCACAAGGACAGACACACAGACACACAGACACACAGACACACAGACACACACACAGACACACACACACACACACACACACACACCCCTTTTATTTTTCTTTTAATTGTCCATATACTGGACATACCCTCTTTTCTTTGAACCATTTTACAATTAAAAATAAGTTAATAAAATCACATACTCACGCAAAAAAAGTGATGTAAAATGCATAAGATTGGTCCAAAGAAACTGGGAGTCTTTGGATAGAAGTAAAATATGGATACTTTTTTTTTTCTTCTTTTTTAAGGAAAGGTACAGGTAAGAATGAAGGTGAGTAGGCAAACAGGAAGGAAGGAAGAGAGGAGCAAGAGCTTTATTTATTTTTTTCATTTAGTTGCTCACATTGTTGTTCACCCTGGACCGGGTTCTTGAACCCTGGACCTTGGGACGTCTGTAGGACTGCTCCATGGCGCACTAGACCTCTAGGCCACCGGGGCACACCCAAATGTGAGTACTTTTATAGCTTGTTTCTTTCTCCCTCTTCTGCAACCCCCGAGTCCCTGGTCTGGAACCTGGGTCTCCTTGGCCTAAACCTTAGCCGTTGAGAGAGTGGTGTACTATATTATTTTATAATTTTTAGTATAAGACTATTTGTTCAAATGACATAGTACATATATATTTATATACACACACATATATATTATTCATATTCAAAGACCAAAGGATTGAGTAAGTTTGAGAGAAAATTTAGCACTTCCCCAAAAATCGATTAACAAAAGCCGTCAAAAATCCATAAATATTAATAATGTATTATCAAAGACTAAAAAAAATTTCTGGAAAATCTAAGTAAACTGAAACTTTCATGAACAGAGAACTAGGGCACTAAAATACGCATACAAGGGCAGAAAGCAATCAATCTCAGAAAAGACCAACCACGGAGGAATAGAATAGTGTCCTTACAACTAAGATTTCCTAATCTTAATCCTTGATATTATTTTTCTCTTCTAAAATATGAAGATATTCAAATATACAAGTAATAATAGCCCTGTTTACTTGTTTGAGCTATATTCCGAACTACAGTATAACACTGAAGCATGACCTCTTCTGAAGCTGCCCAGGGTTCAACAACCTCGTTTACTTTTACGTGATCCTGAGCAAATAAAACTATACCTCAAGTTTCTTCAATCATTAAAAAAAAGAAAAAGGTAGAAGTCGTACCTAAATAATTGTCCTATTTAGAGGGTAATAAATTATTTGTATCTGGAAAGCAACTGAGAGTACCTGGCACATAATAGAGCTATATGCTATTTTAAAAATGAGTAAACAGAGGCTTACAGGATATTCTTACTCAGTTACATATATTGTCCATCTGCCACCAAGTCCATGATCTTTTTTTTTTTTTAAAGGAAAGGTGCAGGCACGACTGAAGGAGAGCAGAGGGAAAGAAAGAAGAAAAGTTTTTTATTTTCATTTAGTTGTTTATCTTGTTTTTTCCTCTAGGTGCTGACATGGGTCCTTGGGATACATGTCGCCTGCAACAGTTGAAGGTAGATGATCAAACCACTACTACACCAGCAAATATATTTTTACGATAAGCACTTTGGGACACAGCAAACAGAAAGTACTGAAAGTATTTTAGAGTAATAAATAGCACATAGAAAGGAATCCTTTGGAGTTATATGCTCATAGCTATGTAGTGAATGGAATGGGGAAAACGAGACTAGGAAGGGGAGGAAAAGGACAGATAAAAAGAGAGCTTACACATCATGTGAAGGAAGTTGTACTTTTCACTTAACTCTAAGAGCAATACCATCATAAACTTCTGACCCTACTGTTTAACAACAGAAGTAGTTTTTTGCTGGGGGTAAAGAGGTAGTGGGGAGACAGATTTATTTAGCCTTACTCTGTATAGAAATTAAGTGAAAGGGTAAAAAATACTTTTATTGAAAATACCCTGAATCACCACCATTCTATTTCTGGATGTTTACCCAAAACACTAACACAAAAACACTAATTTGTAGAGATTTATGCATCGCAATGTATATTACTGCAACTGTATATAAACAGTTGAATAGCTATTCATAATAGCTAAATAGTGGGAATTACCTAAGTGCCCAGCATCAAATGAATGGATAAAGAAGATGTAGTATATATATATACAATGGAATTGTACACAGCCCTTAGAAGAGATGAAATTCTGTCCTTTGAATAAACATGGATCTAGAAGGGATTATGCTAAGTGAAATAAGTCAAAAGATAGAGAGATGACCTCATCATAGGTGGACTGTGAATAGACAAAACAGACAAAACCAACTCTTGGACACTTCCAACAGAACTGAGGTTACCAATATGGAATTGGAAGGGTGCAGGAATGCAAATAGCAGAGCCCACTGGACAATGGTGAAGAATACTTGGTGATTTGGTGGAGGGTAAGGTGTGTTGACATATATCAAAGGAATGGAGAACCTATACATATGAGCCCACATGGTGAAATTAAACTAGGCACTGCCATAATGGAAGGCAACTAGGGAAATTCCCCACCTCCACCTCTCCCACCACCGTTTTGCAATAGAGTCTCAGGATCCACCCACCAGATACCCACTGACCAGCTATCCTGCTACTGGATATTCCACATCTGAGGATTAAAGGATAACAGTTCCCTGAGGGACTAAACTTCAATGCTACCCACTAGCGCCACTCTGTGGGTAGAGACAAAACTGCAACCTGATTGCCAATTGAGGACCAGCAGCAAGGTAATCACCTGCACAATGCCAGCTCTGCAGGGAAACCGAATTTACATAAATATAAATAATGCCAAATAGAGCAAAAGCACAAATAAATATATGTGAAATGATGGATCAAATAAAATACCTAGGAGAAAATCTGAATACAGCAAAAGTATGCTAACTACCTGAAGATGAATTTAGGGTAACAGTGATTAACATACTCATGGGAATATAGAAAACGAGAGGAAGAATAACAAAAAAATAAAAAGAGAGAGAAAGTTATATATCAAAGAAATGAAGAATAAAATAGCTAAAGTATTCAATAGGGGGACTCAATAGGATGGATGAAGCTTCTGACACAATCAGTGATCTGGAAGATAGGGTAGAGGAACTCACTTAAGCAAACCAACAAAAAGACAAAAAATACAAAGAACAAAGACAGTATTCAAGACCTTTGGGATAACGTTGAAAAAAACATTCACACCATAGGGGTCCTATAAGAAGAGAGAGAAAAGGGGGCAGAAACTGTATTTGAAGAAATAATAGCTGAAAATTTCCCTAACCTGAGGAATGAAGCAAGCCTTCAGACCAAGGAAGCTCAAAGAGTGCCTAATAAAAGAAATCCGGACAGAACTACAACACTTAGTCACATTGTCATGAAAACTGAAAAAATACAAGTTAAGAAAAAAATCTTAAAAGCAGTCAGAGAAAAAACATGTCACATACAAAGGAGTCCCCATAAGACTTATAACATATTTCTCAACTAAAACTTTACAAGTCAATGTGCTGAAAGAAAAGAATTTTCAACCTAAGAATACTATATCCTGTGAGATTATCATTCAGAACTGAAGGAATAATAAAAAGCTTTTTATTATAAGCAAAAGTTAAAAAGGAATTCATCACCACAAACCAGCTTTGCAAAAAATATTAAAGGAGCTCTAGAAAGTTTAAAGAAACCCCACATAAAAATAGTAAAACAGCAAAAAGTGGGGAGGAAGAGAACAGAATAAAAATGTGGATAATCAGAATAAGTCTAACACTAATCTGCTTTCAAATAAAAATAGGAAATAAACACAGAATTCTTAATGCTAACTTCAGGGTAACCTCAAAATACATCCCCAGGAAAAAAACAAAGAAGAAAACAAAACATAATTGCACCCATCTGACCTAAGAGAGAGAGAAGAACAAAGGCACTGTCTGAAGCAACATACAGAAGACAAATTACAAAATGACAATAAGTAGCTACATATCAATAATCACCCTAAAAGTTAATGGACTGGACTATCCATTCAAATGACATAGAGTGGCTAAATTAAAAACCATAACCCAACCTTCAGCTGCTTCCAGGAAACTCATCTTTTTTAAAAAGATAAACAAAGGCTCAAAGTCAATGGTTGAAAGACATTCCTACAGTCGAATGGCAACCACAAAAGAGCAAGAACAACTATCCTCATATCCTCATTTAGGATAAAATAGACTTGCATCTAGAGAGCATAACAAAAAATAGAGACAGACCTTATATAATAATTAAAGGATCAATCCTATAAGAAGACATAATGCTTATTAACATATATGCACCAAATGAAGGCACATTAAAATATATTAAGTATTATTAGATGTACGAAAACATCAACAGCAGCACAGTAATAGTAGGAGACTTCAACAATAAACAGATCAACCAAGCAGAAAATTCACAGGGAAACAGCTGCTCTAAAAAACTATCAGAACAGATAAGCCTAATTGACATATACTAAACACTTCATCCAAAGCCAACAGATATCACTTTATTCTCAGGTGCACATGGAACATTCTCAAAGATAGATGCTATGCTGGTACACAAAACATTTCTCAACAAATTTATGGACTGAAATCATACCAAGCATCATCTCTAACCATAATCGCTTAAAACTAGAAATCAACCCCAAAAAGAAAGCTAGGCGACCCCAAATTAATTGGAAACTTAAGCAATGTGCTTCTGAATGACTCTTGGGTGAAACAGGAAATAAAAGAACTTAAAAATGCTTAGAGACAAATGTGAATGAAGACACAAGCTACCAGAATCTATGGGATTCAGCAAAAGCAGCACTAAGGGAAGTTTATTGCAATCCAGGCCCACCCAAGAAGAAAAATTGCAAATAAACAACATAAACCTACATTTAAAACAATTATAGAGAGAAGAACAATTAAAGCCAAAAACCAGCAGGACATAATCAAAACTCAAGCAGAAATAAATGAAATAGAAACAAAAAGAAAATCCAAAAGATCAATGAAAGCAAAAGTTGGTTCTGTGAAAAAATAAACAAAATTGATAAATCATTGGCTAGACTACTCACTAAAAAAAAAAGACAAAAAATGCTCCTAACTAAAATCAGAAATGAAAGGGGAAAAAAATTACAACAGCTACCACAGAAATTCAAAACATTATAAGGGACTATTATGAACAGCTCTATGTCAACAAAGTGGACAACCTTGAAGACATGGACAGACTTTTAGAAAAATACAGTCTACAAAGACTGATCCTGGAAAAACTGAAAAACCTGAACAGAACAATGACAAGTAAAGAAATTGAAGAGGCAATCAAAAGTGTCCCAAAACATAAAAGCCCAGGAGCAGAATGCTTTTCTAATGAGTTTTGCCAAACCTTCAAAGAATTAACGCCTATTCTCAAATTCTTCTAAATACTGAGGAAAAGGAACACCACCAAATACTTTCTAAGAGGCTAACATCACATACTGATACCAAAAGCTGACAGAGATGTCACTGGGAAAGTAAATTACAGACCAATATCTCAAATGAAATTAGATGCAAAAGCTCTCACCAAAATATTAGCAAACCGAATTCAACAATGCATTAAAAAGATCATCACTCATCAACACCACTGGGATTTACCCCAGAGATGGCAAAGATGATTCAATACACTTAAATCTATTAATAATACCTTATAAACAAGAACAAAGAGAAAAATCACAGCATCATATCCATAAACACAGAAAAAGATTTTGACATACCGACACTCATTTATGATTTTAAAAAGACCTGCATAAAATGGGAATAGAAGTTATGTATCTCAATACTTTAAATAAAGGCCATATATGACAAACCCACAGCAACAGCACAGTCAATGGCAAAAAATTGACAGCATTTCCTCTAAGGTCAGGAACAAGGCAAGACTGTCCACTCGCACCAATGCTAAAGAATATCGTACTAGAGATCTTATCCAGAGCAATTAGGTAAGAAAAGGAAATAAAAGGATTCCAAATTGGAAAGAAGGAAGCAAAATTACCATTATTTGCAGATGACATTATTATATATACTGAGAAATCCAAAAATTCTATCTAAAAACTTCTAGAACTCATCAATGAATACAATAAAGTGGCAGGCTACAAAATCAATGCACAAAAATCTGTCGGATTTTTATACACAAACAACACAGTAGAAGAAAATGAAATCACGAAAATCACACCATTTAAAATAGAAGTTAAACAAATAAAGTATTTGGGCATATACCCAACAAAGGAAGTGAAAGATCTGTACAATGAAAACTACAAGTTAAAAGAAATAGAGGAGGACACAAAGAAATGAAAGACATCCCCTGCTCATGGCTGGGAAGAATCAATATTAAAATGGCCATCTTACCCAAAGCAATATATAGGTTTAATGCACTCCCCATTAAAATCCCATGGGCTTATTTCCAGGAAACAGAACAAAAAAATCTTAAAATCTGTATGGAACAACAAAAGACCCCGAACAATCAAAGCAATCATTAGAAAAAAGAACCAATCTGGAGGCTTTGAACTACATTACAAAGCTATAGTGATCAAAATGGCATGGTACTGGAATAAGAACAGCAGCACAGATCAATAGAATAGAACTGAATCACCAGAAATTGATCCGCTCACATACAGTCAATTAATCTACAACAAAGGAGCCAAAAGCATTCGATGGAAAAAGAAAGTCTCTTCAAATAGTGTTTGGAAAACTGGACAGCCGCATGCAAAAGAATGAAGCTAGACCACTCTCTAACACTAGTCACAAAAATTAACTCAAAATGGACTAGAGACTTGGCCATAAGACCAGAAACCATACAGCTCTCAGAAGACAACACAGGAAAAACTTCCCATGACATCAGTCTTACAGAAGTCTTTGGGGACTCAACTCTACCATCAAGGGAAACAAAAAGAAAAATAAACATCTGGGACTACATCAGACTAGGAACGCCTTCACAACAAAAGAAAACATCACCAAAACCAAAAGGAAACCTACTAACTGGGAGACGATATTTGCAGTTGATATTTCTGACAAAACCTTAATATCTAAAATATACAAAGAACTCATAAAATTTGACAACAGAAGAACAGGCAATCCAATCAAAAAGTGGGAGGAGGAATTGGAGAGACACTTTTCTGAAGAGGATATACAGATGGCCAACAGGCACAAGAAAAGATGGTCCTACTCCCTGGCTATCAGGGAATGCAAATGAAAACAACAACAATTAAATATCACTTTACACCTAAGAGACTGGCAATAAATCAGAAGTCTGGAAACAATAAATGTAGGAAAGGACTTGGAGAAAAGAGAACGCTCTTATGCTGTAGGTGGGAGTGCAAATTGTTGCAACCCCTATGGAAAATAGTTTGGAGATGTCTCAAAAAGTTGAAAACAGAAATCCCATACTATGAATCCAGAAATATTTTTTCCCTGAACCAACAATTAAAAACACTATGGGAAATTGGGAAACGTCAATCATATTTGCTTTATAGGAGATAATATTGAAATACAGGGGGCTATATTTATTAGGAGAAAGGTATAAATAAGAAAAAAAAAGTTCATTATAAGGATATAAAATGTTACCTTTGAGTAGGCAAAAAAAAAAAGAAATCTATATATGCCCACTCCAAACCCCCACCAACCAGGACTCAGGGGCAGGAGGGGATGGAGGTGGATGGAGACAGATATATGGATACATATGTTTGCATGCACACACAGAAACTAAAAAGGGCAATAATAAACAACTAATAACATGGGAGCAAATCTGAAAAAGCAACAGGTTTAGGAAAAATTTTCACTGTGTATGTTTTCACATATTTAAAAACCATTTCAATATATCACCTTATCAACATGCTCAAGTGTTAAGCCTCTATCTGGGGAGCAGTTCACATAAAGACCTAGGACCTGGGTTCACAGACCAGGATGGGAAGAGAGGAATAACTACTAAAAATGAACAAATAAATAAAACACTTCTTCCTCTGCTTGCTTTCCTTTCTGCTTTATATATACAGAAATATGCGTATATACACACATAATATGTATATATTATCCTACCAAAAATTCTTAAATAAGTTGCTAAAATAATCTAGGAAAAAAAACCAAAGTTTCCCTTCTCTGTGACTCAGGCAACTAACTGCAAGCTATGAAAGTGGTGGACGCAAGTGGGAGATCCAAATCTGTGGGTGGCAAAAAAAAAAAGATGTGGGCAGGGTTAGAGATACTGATATTTAAGAGACAACTGTCAAAAGGCAACATAAAATATGAATCTTTATGCTACAAAACAAATGTTCAGGTGATATTAATGGATAAGGCATCTATACACACATGGAGAAATTTACCTATGGTGAATAACCAAATAAATAGGAGGAGAAAACCAACAGTGCAACTTAAATTTTAAAGCAGTAGGAAGCAATGCCAACAGGAATTCAAAAGCAACATTTAGGGAGGTTAAGGGAAGAAAGCAGTCTTCCAAAAGTGATGAAAAGAGAGCTGCATGAAGAAAAGAGTGGGTATGCCCTGATAGCTCAGGCATAGTTCATGTAAAGCCCAAGAGTCAGGTTCAAGGCTCAGGTGGGGGCATGGAGGAGGAGCACACAAAAGGGACAAATAAATGAGTAAATGTTGCTTCCTCCTCTTTCTACCTACTTACTTGTCTTGACTTCGGCCTGCTCCTTCCTCTTTAAAAAAAATATGGAAGTGGTCAGTTTTAAGTACTGTAAGTAGACCAAGTAGAGCAAAACTGAAAAGAGGTACACCATAGTGGATTAGCTATTGGGGGTAGTCCACATATATCTCAAGGACCCAAGTTCAAGTCCTCTCCCTGCCTTCCTGTATGTCTATTCACCTTCATTCCTGCCTGCATCTTTCCTTAAAAAAAAAAAAAAAAAAAAAAAAAAGGTGTGCCCTGATGTCCAAGTGGCTTAGTATACCAGGCATATAGTCAAGTGGGTTGCAGGGGAACGACTAAGATGAACAATTAAAGAAAATAAAGTACTTCCTCCTTTCTCTTCTTGTATGGCTCTGTCTCTGCTCACCTTCATTCCTGCCTGTACTTTTCCTTTACATTTTAAAAAAAGAAGAAAAAAGTAAAGAAAACTGGATTTGAAAATTTGAAGTAAACAGCAAAATCAACAGTGATGGACTTTACAACCAAATATATCATGAAAGGTGAATGAATAGGAATTTGAGATATTTTATGTACTTAAATTTTTCAGAAAAGAATTTAAGGCAGCCTACAATAAAGAACTGTATCATAACAATAAAAAATAGTAAAATGAACATTGAAAGCCAGAACGACGGACATCCCCCTGCATAGGGAAACTGCTCTTACCCCTGACTCCAACTACGTAGTTCTAGTGAGGGTTGCCATTCATAGTACCCTCCCCACTCCAGCCACAGGGATGGTGGGTACATGATCCAAGACAGGCCAATCACAGTCCTTGCCAGGATTCTTCAAGAAAGCCCCTTCTTCTGGTAGAAGGGATTGGGAAGATGAGAGCCAAGAGCTGCCAGCAGTCATGGTTCCACAGCCTCATGAAGCAGAGAGTCTGTAGTATGAGAGAATGAAATCAACACGCAGAGAAACAGAGAAGAGAAGTGAAGTCCTAAACCCCACAGGAGGAGGAGGAAGAAACAAACTAACAATTAGATCAATATAGCTTAACTATGAAGACCAAATTTGACTCTGAGCTACTTAGTATCCAGAACAAAAAGAAAAACAGAATGTGTGTCATAGAGCTATCAAAAGTGAGGAAATATACCAGATCCTGAAGGGAAAAAAAATGATCTGATACTAAATTACTAAAAGAATTTGTTGTACATGGATCTTTATATAAGGGTTACTAAAAGACAAACTAGACAGTGTCCATGAGTTATAGCAAATGCAGATGTTATTATATAACAGCCTAAAATAACAACTAAGTTATATATTTCAACCATTATGCACAACTAAGAGGCTTTTTCTACAGTAGGTAACTAAAGTAGAAATACCAACTATAGTTTTATTATCTAAGGAAGGTTACTAGTGAAAGATAAAGACAAAAAGGTGCAGTAAAGTAGGATCCACAGAAAGATTCAAAAATGTGTGTGAGCTGAGTGGAGGAAAAAAATTAAGTAAAAATAACAAAAAGACTAAACAAGACACTGGAAGAAATAGGGAAATGGGGAAAGAGGCTCTCTATCACTAGCACACGCATAAATTCTACTTTAAAAACTATCTCCTCTTTCCTAAACACTAATAAATGAGATAAAGTCTCACAAATACAAAAAGGACATAAGGGAAGACAACATAGCTATAAAATTTTGGAAGCCAAATAGGAGACAAGTAGTAAATGACTTAACGGAAAAGGTTACTGTAGTAAGACAAGTCCAAAAACAAAGTATTTAAGGCCACAAAGTAACAGAGAAACTGGAGGAATTTTAGGTACCAAGCATCAGAGGTAGGAAGTTAAACACACAGTAGAAAAAAACTTCCTCTCTCTTCCCGCCCACCCACACCCACTGTTCCCCCGCAACTATACATTACTAGGTAATCGTCTAATTCCCTAGAAAGATGCGGAAAAAGTAAAAAAAAAAAATACATGTACTCGAAGAACAGCTAAGAGAAGGGATATTATACTAAAGAATTAACTGAAAAAGTAATTCTTCTAAATAGTGAAATTTGAGCAATCACCTGGTTCAAGGCATATTGATAACCATACCACCAACACCCTTCCTTGTCTCAAACGGCTCAGAAGCAGACTATAAAATCTGTGGACCCTGTTCAAGACCAAGACTAGGGAGATTTAAAGTAGAAAAAGAAAAAATAAAATAAATAAATAAACCTATATATATAGGTTTGTCAATCCCAAGAGATGACTGGAGGACTTCCCTCTGAATAAACTAACCAACTGGTGGCTTTCTAATAAAAGAACCTACCTAGATTCCAACAGTAAGTATCAGGGAACTGTGAACACATACAGAACTCCTAATCAACTCATTACTTTCTCTTAAATTCAAATAGGTGGTCATGCCCTGGTGGAATAGCAGTTAGGTCAATCACCTCCAAAGGATGCAAGATACACCCAGTACGAACAACTAAAAATGGGAATAAAATTTAAAAAATGCTTCTTCCTTCTCTCTTCCGCCTGTCTGCTTGCCCTCATTCCTGCCTATACCTTTCCTTTAAAAATAAAATTCAAACAGATGGCTAGAATTACCAGATATTTAAGCAGTATGTAACAAGAGACCAAAACAAATGCTTCAAGGTACTCTGATGAAGAGAAAAAGACAATCAAAGAAAGAGCAAAGAAAAAGCTTGCTTTCTTAATATCCTCAACGAAGATATAAAATCCAAGAAACAAAAACAAAAAAGAAAAAAAAGAAACATTCTGTGATTGAAAAAGCCCTTAGAAATTAAAAGTATAATTTAAAAATTTAACTCAAGGCTGTGAAGATAATATAAGGAATTGCCTCAAAAACAGAACAAAAAGCACCTACTACTTCATGTCAGCTGTTAAGTTGACATAAAGAAAGATAACAGAAATCAACCATTGGCAATTTTGTCTACAGTATTATACATTAAATGTTAATGTTTTTAATTGCCCTCCTTCGAAGCTACAGAAACTTAGGAGACTATACAAAAATTAATAGAAAAATTAGACAATAATGAATCAGCAGTAAAAAAAAGTTAGGAAATGTTTAACACTGAAAGCCTGCTATTAAAAGTATACAAGCTAAAAAGTTTATATAGAATAAAAGGAAAAAGTTATACACAGTAATTTTAAATTTTAAAAGTATTTCTACAAAACCAAGAAGTGTTGAGGGGAAAAAAGTGTGAAAGTTATTCTTGCATATTTAGGAACTTACAACAGTTGAATCAAAGGCAGTAGCCTGATCACTCGTACTTCAAAAAAGCCTTGATGTCTTTCTTAGGTAACATGTCTTTCCTCCCTAAAAGCTACAGCAGGCAATACCTCACTTGAAAGTGCTGGAATCAGATGGCCATAGGCCATCCCACTCATATTTACTACTACCATACAGTGCCTTTTTGACACTTAATAAACCAAGCATTCACAGAGCATTACATTCAGTAGAAACACTTTGTACTTTGGGTTTAAGATCCTTGCCCCTCCAGCTCTCATGCTGTGACATCTGACTCTTCATCACTAAATTTTCCAGCTATATCTGCATAATGTTATCGCCATCCTCTACACTGAGCAAATACCCAAGGCTCATTAGGGTTCCCAATGAAAATCCATTATCTTGGCAGTGCGTCCTCCATGAATAAACGGAGTTCTAGGGGCCCATCTTCTGCATCTTCTGCAGATTGCTCTTCTCCAATTTGGCTTAGATCTCACACATCCAGGAGGCGATCAATACCACTTGAAGCCAAAATAGTTTCATTATATAGAAACCAGTGCATCTAGAAATTTTCATCTTTATGAGATTCGAAGACACAGTTTTAAGTACACAGATCCCATAAAGCTAGTCTTATTCGCAGAGTCAATTTCAAGAATGAATTCACTGTAGGGATTAAATGACAGACAATTGATCTTGGCAATATGCATATCTATCAGGTGGCTCGCCTTGGAGGTGGTACTGGACATGGTGTCACTTATGATAAGTTTTTGATTATCAACAACAGAGCCAAACGGTAATTCATGCAGCAAGTGCCAGGCCATGTCCTCTACAACCACCGAATGGCTGGTAGAAATTGCTTTAGCATCCACGATACTGCCTTCCTTTGGTTCTTCATTTTAATATCCCAGACAAACAGCATGGTCGTCAGACACACTTATGAGAGGTTCACTCAAATTAGAATTTCAGGAAAGACCACAGACCTTTCCTTTTGGTGACCTCTTAACCTAAGATTAGGATTACACTCTCCACTTGGATGTGGTTTCTCAGGGTGCTTTGTGTAGTCAAAAAACAGCATGTCAGAAGATGGCGTTTTGTTGCAATGATGTGCGGATTGTGTGGCATGTAATGAACTTCTCCTTCTTACTTCTCCTTCATGGTTTAATTTCACATTCGCATTTTCCTGTTACAGAACCAAACCATAAAATTCTCCCTATAACTATCACAGTTAGAAGCATCAAACTGTGCATCATTTGGAATACGGCTCGAGCAACCACAAGATAATTCTGCTCATCAGATGTGTGTCTTCTGAGCACTAGCCAATGAAGGGAATAATCCTTTCCTTCTTGTTTAGTCACTTCAGCAAGCCACTGAAGAGTAAGACTCAGTCACTGAAGAGCATGGGTCATAACCAGGTTATACAGAAATGGTGTATTCATCCTGACTTCATATTTTTCATTGATGACACCTTCTCCACAGTATCTTCAAATATCTCTTCACTCTCCAGATTGTATCAGAGGTCATCTGGCTCTCGTTGCCATCTGACTCGCCTCACCAGCCAAGTGCAGCTGCAGGCAACTCCTGCCTTTCCGAGGGGCAAAAGTTATAGGCTCTTGAAGCCTAAGCTTCGTCTTACTGCCTGGGTGCTCCCCAGATACCTCATCCTTTTTGCCTGCCTCCTCCCTGCTCACAAGTACCAAGGTCTGAAACGTCCCTCTTTCTCTCCAAACTAAGACTGCCTAGGAAGCTCATAGTAAAAATTTTAAGAGCAACTAGAAACACCCTATACTGGTTTCTTTCTACTCAGAAATCAAAGATAAAATTGCCAATAATTTTAATTATATAGATAAATCTTCAGGTAGCAGAAATAAAGAACGTAAAAGCTTGAAGAGTGAACATTCACTGAAGATAAGGCAGCGAATGAAGATACCAGATCTAATATATAACCTATAGACTGGGATTGACTATAACACCAGCATAACCCTACTTGTGAGAAAAGCTCTGCATTCCAGGCATAAAGATATGAGATGTTAGGGAACTCTGATTACCAAAGTAAGATGCTTATTATGAACAAAGGCAGAAGAGTCACTCTAGAAAAACAGGCAACTCTACTATGCTGTGAGAGCGTAGGGCCTACAACAGTTTATCTAACATGCAAGAACCAAGATTTAGAATCAAATAATAAATCACGAATAAGTGTCTTCACCTATTCTTCTTTCAAAAACTTTTACACATGCACCATTCTTCCTCCTCTCCCTTCCTTCCTCTCCTGAAAACAAAAAACAAAAACAAAAAAAAAACCTGGCCTGGAGCAATGAAACCTATTAGATAAGCTACGACAGAGTCTGCTGGTAACCAAACCCAAGCACAGTCTCCTTTCCTCTACTAACAGAATTCTGATTTTACTCAGTTCATCAATGGGCCCACATTTAGCAATATACAATTAAAAGCCAGTAAAATTAAGCAAAAATTAAGAGGGAGTGGTACCAGGAAAACTTTTTTAAAAGGACAATTCAGCTGGGAGAAAAACCACTTTTAACCTTACCCTGGGAACTTCTTTCTGCAGCCACAATGGTTGCAGTTTCCTCTGCCATACTGTCTGTGACTGTAGGCCAACCTTGAAATTGAAAACCATTTGCTACTATCTACTTCTCAAGGCATGTGACAAAAAATGAAGATCTAATCTCTAATGACCCCACAGAGTATTCATAAAGTTTTTGGTTCTGGTTTTTTCTTTTTTTAAAGGAAAGACGCAGGCACGAATGAAGGCAAGCAGGAAGAGAGAAGGAAGAAGCATTTATTTTCAGTTTTTCATCGTAGCTGTTCCTCTGGGACCCAAGACCCGAACCCAGGTCCTTGAGATGTATGTGAACTGTACTGATTAGAGACAGCGGACTATCTGCAAAACAAGGGCCCACCTGACGAACTTTTCAAATGCCTTTCTGAACTCCTTTTAAATAAAATAATTTGTAAATTACTGATTTAGAGAAGTCATCATAATTCTTTGTTACCAGCAGTCAAACAATTTTTAACAGATACAAAAAGCAAGTAAAAAAACTCCCCACAGTGATATCTTCACAACCCAGGTTGTGAAGACTAGGAAGCCCAAGGAAGGAAGAAAATAAGTCCTAAAGATTAGCTCAGAGACAAAATTTACAAAATATATGAAGATATCCACCACCAGAGTTCGCAAACAAAACAAATGAAATAATTCCAAAAGCTGAGGAGCTTTAAAATAATTATGTTTTGAATGTTCAAATAAATAAAGGAAGGAATATAATCCCTAAGGCAATAATGGGAAAATGAGAAAAAAGTTTTTAAATAGAAATTCTAGGTATGATTTACTGTGAAAACAAATTCATGCACTGGATTAATAGTAAGAAGAAATGAGAAGACAACAGTTAAAGAGATTATCCATATTACAAAGATAAAACAGAAAATATGGAAGAAAAATTAGAAGATAAGGAAAACATTGAGTCTTCAGAAAGAAAAAAACAGATCAACTCTCAAGCAGGATAAAAAGACTATCAAGAGATTGCCTAACAGCAGAAATCTATACCAGAAAACAAATTACAGTAAAATCTTCAGAGGTGGTGCATCCTGGTGTAGCAGCAGTTAGGTCAATCACCTCCAAAGGTGTGCCAGCATAAACAAAATAAAAATTACGATGTTTCTTCTTCCTTTCTCTTCCTGTCTGCCTGCCTGCTCGCCTTGATTCCTGTGTGCACTTTTGCTTTTAAAAAAATAAATGACAAACAATAGGAAATGTAATAAATTATGGTAACTTCTGTAACAGAAAACTAAAATCAGATAAAAGTATGGTACTAGATCAGCATGTATACATGCAACTATATCACAAGCTGTAGAACATCTACAGTAGGATATCATTCCTATAAAGGTTATTTGTAATATAAAATAGTTATTTATATATGCATATATGTACATATATATGCAGTATAAGTATTAAAAATCAGATGTGGTATATATACACACAATGAAATATAATTGAGTCATATGAAAGGAAGGAAAATCTCACCATTTGTGAAAACAAACCTTGAGGGCATTATGCTAAGACAAAGACAAATGTTCTCACTTTTACATGGCATCTAAAAACCAAACTCATAGAAACAGAACAGAATGGTAAATGCCAGAGGTAACGAATGAGAGGCTGTAAAAATGGGTGAAGTTAGTCAAGAGGAACAAACTTGTAGTTATAAGGTAAGTACTGGATGTCAACTTATCAAATCATTAAATTATACACCTTAAGCCAATACAATGTTTTATGTCACTTATCGCAATAAAAATAAATTAATAAATAAATACACAGATGGACCCAACAGACATTAAAAGGATGTTAATTCAAACTGAGAATTAACAAAATACTTCAATTTAACTTTTAAATTTTTTTTTTTTAAGCACAAGGGAAGATTTGAAGCAAATATAAATAACTGACAATTGTTCATTCTGGGGAGTGAATACATTTTATGTTTTATGGTATTCAGAAAAATACGTGACAAATAAATACTAATGAATATATAATTAATATAAGTACATTTATAATTCACATCACTTTACAGATTTATAGGGATTTCTGTAAAATTTGTATTATGTTATCTCATTAAAGATTTTTTTTTTTTTAAGGAAAAGTGCAGGTAGGAATGAATTCAAGTAGGCAGGCAGGAAGAGAGAGGAGGAATAAGTATTTTATTTATTTTTATTTTAGTCATTCATCTTTGTTGTTTCCTGACTCGCAACATTTTTTAAAACTAAAATATTTAAAATCTAAAATAACCTCTTCATATATCTCACTAATATTATATACATAGAAAAAATTTATAATAAATCTCTTCAGCTTGTGGTAATTAAGAACAAATACATGTAAGAGAGAGACACAATCAGTGGAACAAAACTAAATCACCAGAAATCGACTCACATATTTACGGTCAGGTAACTTATGACAAAGGAGTCAAGATCATGTAACGGAGAATAGAGAACAGAAAGTCTTTTCAACAGATGGTGTTGGAAAAACTGGGACAGTCCCATGCAAAAGATAAATCTAGGTGCATTCTGGTGGCCTAGAGGACAAATCCACCATGTCACAGTCCACATACATCCCAAGGACCAAGGTTCAAGAACTGGGGCTGGAAGAACAACCAATGTGAACAACTGAATAAGCAACACGTTTCTTCCTTCTTCCTCTTCTCTTACTGCCTATCTGCCTTCATTCCTGCCTGTACCTTTCCTTAAAAAAGAAAAGAAAGAATCTAAACTACTCAATAACATCATACACAAAAATTAACTCAAAATGGAGTAGAAACTTGAAGTAAGACTAGAAATCATAAAATATTCAGAAGAAAACATAGGCAATACATTTCATGACAGTGGCCTTAAGAGGGACATTTGGGAACTCAACTCTAGTGACAATAGAAACAAAAGCAAAAAAAAAAAAACAAATGGAACTACATCAAACTAAAAGGGTTGGCACAGGGAAAGAAACTATTACCGAAACAAAAAGACATCCTACTGACTGGGAGAAGATACTTGAACACCATACATTTAAAAAGGGCTTAATATCCAAAATATATAAAGAACTCAAAAGAAAAACAACTCAATCAAAAAACAGGCAGAGAAATTGAAGAGACACACAAAGATGGCTTATAGGCACATGAAAAGATGTTACTCCTTGCTTGTTATTAGGGAAATACTAATCAAAATGAGGTAACACCTCATACCTGTGAGAATGGCTCTCCAACAGGAGAAACAACAAATGTTGGCAAGGATGTGGAGAAAAGGGAACCCTTTTACACTGGTGATGGTAAACTGACGCAATCTTTATGGAAAGAAGTGTGGAGACTCCCAAAAAAATTGAGAATGGAGGCATTGAGAATGGCAGTAGAGCAGTGGTTGGGCCAATGGCTTCCAAAGGAGCAAGCCATATAACCCTAGGTTTGAGTACCAGGTCCAGGGGAAGCAACCAGTGCAAACAACTAAATAAAAATTAAATAAAGATGCTTCTTCCTCCTCTCTTTTTTCCTGCTAGCTGGCCTGCCTGCCTACTTACTGCCATTCCTGCCTGCACCTTTCTTTAGAAATTAAAACATTTAAAAAAAATAAGATTGAAACTGAAAATTTCATACAGTCCTATGATCACACTTCTGTGCGTTTACCCAAAAAAGACAAAACACTAATTGGCAAAGATATATTCACCCCCATGTTTATTGCAGCATTAATTTATAATAGCCAAGAACTAGAAACTACCTAAGAACCCATGGGAAATGAATGAAAAAAGATGATGTGGGGTGTGTGTGCGTGTGCGTATGTGTACGCATGCACACAAGCACACACAAAATGGAACACACAGAACATATGATGAAATCCTGTCATGTGTAAAAACATGGATGGAACTAGAGGGGATTCTGTTAAGCGAAGTAAATCAGAAGTAAATAAACAAATGCCAGATGATAAATAAACAAAGCAAATAAAACAAAAACGAACTTTTAGCAAAAGAACTGAAGTTATCAGTGGGAAAGGGAGTCTGGAAGGTAACAAGTGGTAGTGGAGGTACAATGGACAGTGGTTGGAGGACTTTTGTTAATTTGGGGGAGGGTGGGGTATGTTGCCATATATTTGTCAAATGGTGAACCCACACATATGGGCTTATATTATTTTGCAAATCAAAATTACCTCAATTACAAGAAAGAAAACAATACCCTGGAGGCTCAGATGTAAGTTGGCAACTAGGGAATAAACTGGACCTAGGTTTGCAACAGAGGGGAAAGGTGAGGAACTAACTAAAATGAACAAATAGATCTTTTTTAAAATAGTAATACAAAAATAATCATCCGCAAATGTTTTAACCTCTAATCACTGGTAGTAGTTAGTAAATCTAATGAAAAATTTTCATCAGTAATATCTATTCACTTGAGGTGACTAAACAATTCAAGGACTTTTTCTGAATAATGAATGCCTACAAAGATTTTCCCTTAAAACTCAATTTTCCACAACAAGATATCACCTTATACCTGAGAGACAAGCTATTATCCCAAATTCTGGAAACAACAAATGTTTGATGAGGATGTGGAGGAAAGGGAACTCTTTCACACTGTTGGTGGGAGTGCAAATTGGTGCAACCCCCATAGAAAACACCCTCCAGATTCCTCAAAAAGTTGAAGATGGAAGTCCCATATGATTCAGACATCCCACTTCTGGGTATTTACCCAAAAGATACAAAAACACTCATTCACAGAGATTTATGTTTAATGCGACCCTATTCACAATAGCTAAGTACTGGAAAATACCTAAGTGCCCAACATCAGATGAATGGATAAAGAAGTGGTCCATATATACAGTGGAATACCACACAGCCCTTAGAAGAGATGAAATCCTGTCATTTGAAACAACATGGATGGAACTAGAGGGGATTATGCTAAGTGAAATAAGTCAAAAGAAGAAACATAGATACCAGATTACCTCACTCAAAGGTGGAATGTGAATAAACAAAACAAAGGAACAGGAGAAACAAAACCAACCTTTGGACACTTGCAACAGAACTGAGGTTACCAATAGGGAATGGGACAGGGGGTGTAGGAACAAGTGGTGGCAGAGCCCACTGGACAATGGTGAAGAACTTGGTGATTTGGTGAAGGGCAGGATGTGCTGACACATTTCTGAGGAATGGGGAAACTGCACATATGGAGAACTTACACATATGAGTTTATTTTAATGTGCAGAATAAGTTACAATTAAAAAAAAGTATATTTTTTTTTAATTAAAAAAATATTCCCTCAATCTCTTTTCTTTTTTCCTATACTTTTTCAGCAGTCAATCTAATCTTACAATCTATTCTCTTCAAAGCCCTCTAATGAGGGTTCTGGTTCAAACCAGGAAACTACAATTGCTGTCTCAAGAACTTTTCTTAGTCCATCATTCCTGGCGGTAATATCACTACAAAATAGTCTTGCCTGAAAAAAAAACAATTGTAGGTGCTATAGGGTCTCTTTCCCTGACAGTTCATTTTCCATCTCTGTAACTTGTTCTCCTACTTCTCCAAAGGCAGACATTCACCACTCCACCCTTAACAAAAAATGTCATTGGGTTCCCAGTCTCCACGTGTGCAGATTCAACTCCAACTGAAACTCTACTTTAATCCTATATTTCCAATGAAAAATCCTAGCAATAGTAAAAGCAACAGTACCCTAACAGAACAGCTTTTCAAATTTGCTCTTTCCTGTTAATATTATTCTATTATTGTTAATGATATCAACATTCCAGAGGGATCAACCTTGACATCTCAAAATAATCTTTGGCATGTACCCTGGTGGTACAGAGGTTTGGGGCTGTCCACATATAATCCAAGGTCTCCAGTTCAAGACCTGGGGGCAGGGCAAACAGCCAAACAACTAAATTACATGAGTACTTCTTCCTCTCACTTCCTGACTGCCTTCCTCCGCTCTCCTTCATTCCTGTCTGCACCTTTCCTTAAAAAAATAAATAATCTTGGGGCAGACCCTGGTGGCCTAGCAGTTAAGTCCACCAACTGGGGCTAGTGAGGCCCACACACATTCCAAGGAGCCAGGTTCACAGAACAACAGGAACAACTAAATAAAATAAAGATGCTTCTTCCTCCTTTCTCTTCCTGCATATCTGCCTCCTTACCTTCATTCCTGCCAGTACCTTTCCTTTATTAAAAAAAAAACAAAAAAAACACTTCTAAAGTAAAAGAACCTAAATCTTTCCCTTTCTAACCTCTCCTTTGAAATCCATTCTAAATTACTACCGAATTGACAATGCTGTTTTTTCTGGATATTTATTCTTTAGCATCTATTAAGATAGCATCATGTCATGAGTGGCCCTTCCTGAGAAATGAGCTTCCCTGAAATGTATCCCCAGACATCTCTGTGTCTGAGCAACTCAACCTCACTGTCTAGCCATGGCTAATTGGTTTGATACTAGGTACCTCATCCAAGTCAAGCCAGAGTTTTTTCCCAAAGGAACATGAGATTTAGACAAATATTTAGTCTTTGACACAACAGATAGAAAATATTAGGAGTTAGAGTGAGGTCATCTTTCACATAGGAAATAACATGCAACATGTGGTGGAGAGTCGAATAGCTCATACTACAACCAGATATATCTTTCCCTTAAAACTCTGGTGTCCTTAGTCATAAGATGAGAACAGACTATCTACCTACTTTATAGATTTGACAGGATGATTAAAGGAATTAGTTGCTACAGAACACTTATTATCTGATAGTAAACACAAAAAGAATTGTCAGAGCAAGAAGTAGAGGAAATTTTAAGAAAAACAGTGAAGCACACACATAGCAAAGCAGAATTAAGACTAAGGACAATTTGCTTTCTAAGTCACAGATACATTTCCATGTTTGTGTTCTTGACTCCTATTTCCTTCTAAGAGTATGTCCTTTCTTTACTGATATAAGCTTGGAATGAGCATCTTACAAAAGGGACTCTATCTTTTTCAATTGTATTCTACAGGAATTTTTTTTTTTCCTTAAAGAAAGGTGCAGGAAAGATTAAAGGTAAACAGAGAAAGACAGGAAAAGAAAAAGCAGCATTTTATTACTTCATTTTTATTTAGTTATTCACCCTGGTTGTCCCTTTCTCCCCTCAAAGGACCGAGAACATGAACTCGGGTCCTTGGGATGTAAGTGGACTGCGAAAAAGAAAGGTGGCTGACCAAACTGCTACTCTGCCGGGGTGTGACTCAATAGGAATTTAGAAAAGGTTATACTTCTTCTTTAGAATCTTTAATTACCCCCACATCTCACCCCAAAAAGCTAAAACAAAATGCACCCTCCAAAATACCTTTCAAGATAACATACTTGGTGCACCTGATTGTCTTTACGTGTTAAGCCGGTGCCTGGGGTGCAGTCCATATACAGCCCAAGGACCTGGGTTCACACTCTGTGGCTGGGGAAGGTAAGGAAACAACTAAAATGAACAAATCAATAAAATGCTTCTTCCTCTGCTCTCTACCTTTCTAACTGCCTTCCTTCCTCTTTAAAAAGAAAAAAAAGACAGCACAACCTGTTGGCATAGCAGTTAGGTCTATTAACTCCAAAAGCAGCATAAGCCACACACACATATATATACTCTGTGGTTCGAGGGTAAACAACCAGTGTGAACATGTGAACAACTAAATAAAAATAAAATAGAATGCTGCTTCCTCCTCTCTCTTCCTGCCTGCCTATCCACCTTCATTCCTGCCTGAACCTTAAAAAAAATAATAATAATAATTTATTCACCTTGACATCTTGGCCCTGGCCTCAGAGAGGGTATAATGGCATAAAAACAGGCAGTAAGTGGCATTTGAAGCAAATGACACCGCCATTCTACCACTCTCCATTCACAATCTCTTTATCTTCCCTCTCTAAATTTTCACCTTATTTACTCATCTTTCTCTGGCTTATCACTCCCTACAACAATACACAAAGGAGTAAAAAGGGGCAATAAGTGGCATTTGAAACAAATGATGCTGCCATTCTATCTCTCTCCATTCATAATCTCTTTATCTTCCCTCTCTAGATTCTCACCTTCCTATTCTTATTTTCTAATCTTTCCGTGGCAACACTGCACAATCAATGTTTATTAATAAAACATAACTGCCTTTGCTTAGTGGCTCATGAACTCCAAACCAAAACATGAGTGGAAAAAAACAAAGAGAAGACCTATACAAACTATCAAGTCTTAAAATTTTCATGATTGATTTCATCCTCCATTTGTTAATCCCCATTATTCTAACACTAGAATAATAGTTATAATTCTGCTAGTGTGTTCTCATACACAAATATGTCAACACAATTACTGCTCTGAGTTTCTCAGTCCCAGAGAGGCTGCTCAGTCATTATTTCTGATGATCAAATTTCCCAGGCAGAAGTAAACTTCCATTTTTGCTATATATGTAGGTAGAAAAGTTGAAATGTTTGTTCCCACTTTCTGCCAAATTCTCTTAACACCAAAAAGAAGTAACTATAAACTGTAAATGATAAAACTTCTCTGTATGATTAATGAAAATTAAACCTTTTTCTTCCTGATATTTCCCGAGTTCCAATTGGAAAACTGCTTTTGGCCACAAAGAATAAACATACCTCCTTCAATCTTACAGAGTTTACAAAAGTATTCTGAATGACAGCCAAGTCTTTTTTTTTTTTTAAAGGAAGATTTTTATGTTGCTTTGCCAAAGGGATGAAATGTCTGAAAACACCGAACATTCAAAATTAAACTACACATTCAAGAAGATAATAAAGAAAATAAATTTGTTGAATTCTTGTGTGTTTTTGTTCATTAAATAGAACCTAGCAGAATTATCAGTGTAACTTTCTTAGGTAATCTTGTCATTATAGTCTATGATTAATCAATAAAAACTTTCAAACCAGCAGCTAAGGCTTAAATAAAGCCCAAATACAACTTTATCTGTTCAAAGAAACTAGCCATAAGCATACACTTACTTGGTTCAGTTTGTTTTTCAGATTTTATGAAATCTATCTAAAACTACGAGTCAATATTTGGATAAAAGACAACCCTTAAACATGAGTGTGTAGCATTCTAACCTGCTCACTTAAGTATTTGAAGGTTGTTGATAAACATTTCTTACCACTCTGGCAGCTCTCTCCTGAGATTCACATTTCCTGCAAAACCATGGTCCAGTGGGTACTTGAACAATGCCATAGCAAGCTGTTGGGAAATAAAATGTTTTAAAATGTTAAGATTTAAAGAATTATGGAAAATTTTTCAAAGCCCTATTATTTCTCAAGCTATTCACATAAACCACCTATTTTGTAGAGAATTAAAACATTTTATATTTAGATTTATCACAGACACTACCTATTCAGCTAAAAAAAAAAAAAAAAAAAAAAAAAGTGTTGGGGTGTGTCCTGGTGGCCCAGCAGTCTCATACATTTGGGAGCAGTCCCACATACACCCCAAGGTCCAGTCCAAGGTTGCGGGGAGAGGTGGATGTCGAAACCAATGTGATCAAGTAAATAAAGTGCATACTCTTCCTCTTTTCCTGCCTGCCTTCCTATACTTCCCTTCAAAAAAAAGAAAAGTATGACTTTCAATAGATTTTTAAGAGCTGGTGTGCCCTGGTGGCTCAGGAACTAAGCCAGCAACTGGGGCATAGATCATGTAAAGTACAAAGACACAGGCCAGGTAAAACCAAGAATAAAGAGTGCTTCCTCCTCCTCTTCCTTCCTTCCCTTCCTCAAGATGCTTCTTCCTCTTCTCCCTTCCTTTACAGAAAAAAATTTCTATATGCCAGTCTTTAGTTATTTTATCTAAAGTATAAACATTAGAAAGCTTATTACTCTTTCATGATAGATTAAGCAATATTAACTCGGAAACTCACTAATTCATTCCTATACCCTATAAAGAGAGCATTTTAAATAAGTCTAATGAAAATATTTTCAAATCACCTTTCAAAATGAGCAACAGATATTGCAGAAATGTGGAGTAAAATGCCTGATTATATAAATTCTCCAGAATAGCAAAATCTATAGACACAAAGTAGATAAGTGGTTGCCTGGTGATGGGGGAGTTGGGGAAAGACAGGGAGAAACTGCTAATAGGTCCAAAGTTTCTTGATAAGATAATGAAAACATTATAAAAATGACTGAGGTAATAGATGCAAAACTCAACGAATATACAAAAAAAAAAAAAAAAAAAAAAATCACTGAACACATTTTCCCATGTGTTTAATCAGGGGAAACTTGAAAATACCCTAAATACTGGAAAGCACTTAAATATATAACCAGCACAAAATTTTTAAATTCCAAAAGCTAAATATGATCAGTCAAGAAATAGTATTAGAGTCTAAAACTTATAATTGGAAATACTTCTAGAAAGCAGATTTAAGAATTAAGGGAACATTTTCTACATTGGAAGATGAGATTACTGACTATATATCTCCATTAACCGTGCCCTAGTGGAATAGGGGGGATTAGGCCCAGTTCAAACAGATCTCAAGGTGGGGGAGGTGGTGGGGGGAGGTTCTGTATGCCTGGCAAGAGCAACCAAGATGAACAACTAAATAAAATGTTTCTTCCTCCTCTCACTTCCAGCCTGCTGGCCTCTGACAATCTTCACACCAGCCTGTACCTTTCCTTTAAAATATAAAAATAAAAATAAAAAACCTCCTTAAGTGCCAAGAAACACTATACACTACTTAAAAGCTTAATAACGGTATCTGGTTTTGACACCTAAGTATCTTCACTCCTTAAAAAATGGTGAGCTGGGTGCGCCCTGGTGGCCCAGAGGTCTCATACATTCCGGGAGCAGTCCCACATATATCCAAGTGTTCAGGGTTCAAGACCAGGGGTCAGGAGGAACCACCTATGTGAACAGCTAAATAGAAATAAAGTGCTGCTTCTCTCTCCTCCTGCTTCCCTAACTACTTGCCTTCATTCCTGCTTATAACGTTCCTTAAAAAAAAAATCTCCCTTCCCAGTTCTGAGGGTTCATTCTACATAATGCATACTAGCCCCTTCTATTGACTTTGGGCTCTCAATTAGTAGTTTCCTCCCAAACAATATCTGCATCATTCAACGCCAGATTCTGAAATAGGAAAGGGGGAGGGGGTGGTAAATAGCAGGAAGAGATTAAGAACCACAAAAAGAGATGCTCTAGGTTGTTTCAACCTCAAGTCCTTACTACAAGAAATGGAAAAAGACAGGGAACTTCAACGGCCAAAAAAATTACCTCATAGAGTCCCGGGCTTTTTTGTATGGCCAAAAACTCACCCAATGTAAACACCCAGATACAAACTAAGGTGCTTCCTAAGTCACCGGCGGCACCACCACCTCCTCTTCTCTTCATTCACACAGATGGTCTTGGTGGCCTGGTGTAGTCATTCAACAGCCTCTGCCACCTGCCCCAGGCAGCGCAGCCACGCCACTCCTGCAGCAGCACCACGGTGGTGGTAGCAGTAGAAGACCGCCGTCTTCTCACAGGAACCTCCCAGTCCACAGCAGCGGTGTTTCCGCCAGAAAGCTTGGGGTACAACAGCGGGCGCCTTCCCTCACTAACCTAAAGTAGCAAGGCCTCCCCCCGGCCTCCCCAAGGCGCCCCCGCGGCGCGGGCGACGTCCGGGAGGCTCCCTCCAAGCCACAGGAAGTCTCCAGACCATTGCGGCAGACGGGGCGGGCATGCGGGCGAGGGAGGGGTCTCCACGCTCCCAAACCCACAGCCACTGCGACACGATCGAAGGGCGCACGCCCAGAACATCCCCCCTCAAGCTCCCAAGGCGAGAGCAGCGACCTTGCAGCCCCCTCGCCTCCAACCACGGCCTCGAAAAGTCTTCAGAACCCGGCTACTAGCGCAGGCGGCGGCCAAATGACACTTGAGAGTGAGCACAGAATCACATGACAGTCGAGGCCACACGCACTTTCTCCCACAAGCACAGCCCACACCCCCTCCACCCCGCCGCGGACCCGGAGAAGTCAATCCGGGGCCGCCGAACGGGGCGGGGCGGGGCGGGGAGGGGGAGGGGCGCTGGCAGTTGAGGCTAAGGTGGGGGAAGCCGTGACGGTTGGGAGCCGGCCGGGTTCGGCCCGGCGGGCGGTTGGGTGTTTACCTTGATGCACCGCGACGCTGCAGCCGTGCCCGTCGCAATAAACCAGCGGGTTCTCGGCCCAGCCTCTCTCGTCTGAGCAAACGCAACAGCCTCCAATCATCTCCTTCATACTATGGGAGACCTCGTCCTCCAGTGACACGGGCCGGTCGCTAGAGACCATCTAAGAGGGAGTTGGGGGGACCATTAAAAACACATGCAAGCCAATTAGTGCTTCCGATCCCTCCTCCCCCACACAGCACCCCGCGCCCCCGCTCCCTTCCCGGCGCCCCCGGCCCCCGCCCGCCGCTCGGTCGCAGGCTCACTCGGGCTTTGCCGCTCAGTCACTCACGTTCCGCACAGGAGTCAGGAGCCATGTCCTTGCTGACTCCCCCCACCTCCCCTCCACCGCCTCCTCCGCCTCCTCCGCCTCCTCCTCGTCGTCGTCGTCTTCCCTCCCCACCTCCACCCAGCCGCTAACGCTGAAGCCCAGAGAGGGCACACATAATCAAGCAGGCCTCCGCACAGGCGCACTGGGGGGGGGGGGGGCTCCCGCTGGGCCAGGGGCAGCGAGGGAGGGGAAGGGGCTGCGCTTCCTCCTCGAGCGTCACTCGGCGTGCGCGCCCTGCCGCCGGCGTGAGGGAGAAGGCCCCGGAGAGGACAGGCCTGCGTGCGCGCCGCCGCGTCCCACCGGCTACCCAAACCTACCACCCGGACCCATCCCCCTCCCCCGCGCCGCTCACAGCCGCCGAGGTGTGCTGAGGGTGGGGACAAGTGGCGCCGGCCGCGCGCGGAGGCCGGAACGAGTCTACGGGAGGACGCGGAGGCGCGCACGCGGGGGCGGGGACGATGGGACCGCCTACTGCGGCGTCGGTCGCGCGGATCGAGTGCGCACCTAGTGAAGGGCCTTAGGGGTAGGGAGGGAGAGGAGGAGGGCTGGGCGGTGGTTGGGGCTGGGAGGGAGACTAAATACCTGGAGGAGATCCCCGGGGGCATCTCCGTACTTCTCACAACCTACCTGCCGGCTGGTACCTCAAAAACTGGCCCTCAGATAACAAGGGTTGGGCAAGTGTGCCAGCTTCCTGAAGGGTGCAGTGAAGCATGGTTTCCTGCAGTTGGCTCCGCTAACTTAACTATACTGCTCAGCCTCTTCACCCATTAAATTGACATCCTAGATCCTACCCAAAGTTCACCCAGTGGAAATGTCACCAAATCTGCCGCCCCTTTACACACATTGGCCCCAGTGACAAGTGAAAGTGCATCACAGACTGAAGGTCAAAAGCCTGGGTTAGGGTTATACTTGAACACCAAGGCTACCCTCAGCTTGCTGTGTAGGAGTAGTTGTTAATCGAAAATCAACAATATAATGTAATATTTTAGACAATGCTGTAACATATTAAAGAATGAAAGAATCCCAGTTCCAGTCAATCGCCAGATTAAAATGAACAACATGAGAATGTGAAGTCCAGTTTTGATTGAGGATTTCTCTGATCTGGCCCTGCACGCCACATTTACTCTTGAAAATTTAAGGTCACTGAAGTGTGGAAAAGATGGGAGCTCACTCCTCACAAATAAATAGGAAAGAGATTAGGCCTATTTGAACAGATTAATTAGCAGGGTACTGAGCAACTAGTTCTGAGCTGTAAAACCTTCCAATGTTGCCCTATCCACTAAAGATTTGTAAGCCTGATAGTTTTGGGCAAAAAGTGTCTAATTATAGAAGTTTAGCAAGAAATAGATATACAGATTGTTTAAATGACAAGTACAGTTAGAAGGCAAATTCATGGCTTTGGTTAATACCTTGCAGGTACAAAGTAGCTGTCTATCAGGTATTAGCGAAAATCTGGAAAAGGCACTCACATAATAATGCTTAGGATGAAGGAATCCAAATTCTCCTAGTCAGTCACCAAAAATAGCGATTTTACCTTTTAAAGCATTCTAAATGTTTTCATAAAGGAAAAAAAGAGGTAATAATACTGTTATTTTTCAAATTAATTGCTAGAAATCTAAGAATTCTATATAATACAATGCAAGTACAATATGCACATATATATTAGTAAATATATTCAAACATTCTGAAAGCCAAGTGAGATATTTACTGTAGTGAAAGTTTATTAAAGTGTAAGATAGAAAAAAACGTATGCCAAAGAGACCCAAAAATGGCAATTCTCTTATATTAATGCACTTAGAAAAGGTGACTATAAAATACTTATAAAAGGCTAATTCTTTTTTGAGACATGGCAGTAATAAATCTCTAATAATGTAATTATGTTCTTAAAATGTACTGATATTTATAAAACTGAAACGGCTTTCAAACAAAACTATATTGTTTAGCTTTACCCTTTTGTAAGGGATACCTGGTCAACATCCAATTCTTGATCAGGTTCAAATTCCTAATGAATGAAGAATAATTTTGAGTTAAAATCAGTGTGAAACCTCCATTCCCAAACACTACAGTCGAACCTTAATGCACTAAATTATTTTAAAATACATTTGTTTTATTTTTAATGCATTGGAGCTTAAATCTTGGAATTAATTTATATGTAAAGAAGGATGATAGTTTGCCTTATTTTACAACAATGAGAGAAATGTAAGTAATTAAGCATTTGCTATTTTCAAAACAAAACCAAAAATTCATCATTTGGAAAAGACTTGAAGTTTAGGAAAATAGAAAAAAAACATTCTTTCATAAGAACAGGTCTATATATAAAAGAATCCGAAGCAGAAATTTTATTAAAGATACATATAAATGTTGACACAATATAGGTCAATTTATTATATTAAATGTTGAGTAATGAAAATTACATAAAAACATAATGGGTGTAAATAGGTCATTCTTATTTTAATTCATGTACCAAATACAGAAGTTTTTCTTATATTACAAATTGGAAGTATATTTAATATACTTCTGTAATATATTAAATTAATAGGAAGAATAGATTATAAATAGCTCAGATATAGTTATTTATTCATAAAATATACATTTGTTGAACATTAACTGTGAGTCAGGGACTATTTTGGATACAGAAAATATAGCAGTCAGCAAGTTATATTTCTCCTTTGTGTGATATAAATGAACATATATAGAGAAAGATGTAGATATGAATGGACATAGAGGTGTCAATTGGCTAAATATGCTAATTCTCATTCCACAGAATAGATGAAAGTAAGAATTAAGTTGCCAGAATTGTTCAAGTAAGCTTTTAAAAATAGATGTTAATGTAAAAAACAATTCCATGAGATATATAGAATATCTAGAAAAGAACAATTTCAACCTAAAATAATGTTACTTCCATATACTCAAAATATCCTTTGGAAAAAATGTATGTGGTACCTGTAGAATAAAACAAAAGCCTGTTGTCTCCAATATTATTCTTTACATAACAACATCTCACTCAGTATTGGCTCATCTGTTTCCCCGAACTAATCATCTGAGGCAAACCACAAGAAACTCAAGTAAAGTATTTTATGATATAACCTCTAACCCAACTATAATGGGAAACTGTATTTTTTTTCTCTATGGGCAATATATCTTCTCACAATTTTCTTTATTCCTTAACGTAGGCACCAAAATTTTGTACTGCTTTCCCATGATCGCTTAATAGGTACCATGAAAGAAATATCTTAAACCAAATGGTTCATGGGTATTACTTATATTTATCTCCTTTTTAAATTAAATTTTTACTTGCCTTCTGTTTGTGTATATTTGATGTAGTCTATTATAGTCATTGTTGAGGTATATTTCTGTAACAAGTTCTCAAATTGAAGTGTATTTCTATAATGTTAAGACTAAATACACTTTCCTTAACTCAGGTTCTTGACTTTCATCTACTGAGTATTTAAAATTCTATATTGACTCTGATACTAAGCTTTTTAAATAAAAAAGCAATTATCAGAATTCATTCATCTACTAAACCTCACCAGAAACTACATAATCTTGCTTCTAAATAAATTAGTTGAAAAATTTAAATGCTTATGATCTGCACATTTTCAGACATATCCCTTTTATATAAAGGAATCCCTGAAACAAAATTTTGTTTTGCTCATTTGGTACCCAAGGTTTCTAACCTTTGCTGTGAAAGTTTGTGTAAGTCATATATTTATACTAATGTGATTAAAATACTGGGGATATTTCTGAAATTAGTTTTGTTACTTATCTCATAGTGAGTATTGTGTCATTATAGATGCAAACCCACATATGGCGCCTATATAATGGAGTACTATTAGAAATTTCATTAAAAGCTATTCATTTCAATTATGTTTTCAACTGATATTCTGTTAATGGCTTTTGGGAAATTCCATTTAATGAAGCGTGTTAATCTTACCAGGTGATTTTTTTTTTTTACTCACCATACCACCTAGAAAGGCTCTTGCACGTAGTAGGCCCAATAAATATTCCTTTAATGTACAATACTGGTGTTCAAAAGCCAATTGCAGTCTGATCTTTATTCTTCAGAGTAAAGCAAGATTTTAATTTGAATGTACCAAGTGAACTAAAATTTCTAAGTAATGATTAACAGAAATTTTCAGATAAATTAGTTTTCTTAAAGCTTTTCAATAGTTGAAATTATAATAGATGAAGTTTTTATTTACCAGTTAGAATTGTTTACATTTAAATAACCCTCAAAGGTTAACCACCTTTTCGTGTAAAAGTCATCATTTTCTACAAAACAGACTCTTAGAATCAATCATAATTAATTTATTGTCAAATACACTTAATTGTTGGAAAGCTTAGTTAGGTAACCCTGCAATTTAAATTGTATGTAATCTGAGTTTTACTTTTTTTTTTTTACAAGGCCTAATATTTACTTTAAAAGCTTTGGTCTGGTTAGTTTTTTGTTTGGTTTCAAAGATATTCCTTTTGCTTATAAAACTGATATATAATGACTGATACACATTTTGGGAAAAACCACCATGTAATTTACAAGTAGAAAAATAATATCTAAAAGATGTTTTTAGATCATGGACTTTTTTTTCCATGATACAATACTCAAAGGTGTTGCACCTTGACTTTTCGGAGTAAGAGTAAGATAGTGTAAGAGAATTGTAAGGTCTGTGTTCCCACTTTTTACTAACACTGAAGATTTGCATTTTTATTATTATTAAAGTATGATTAAAAAGACATGTTTAGATATCTGTTTATGGGATACAATAAGGTTATCTAAGTGAAAAGATTCTGGACTTGGAAAAGAGGAAAATCAGTTTTTGAGATGGACGAGAACCTTAAAAAAATGAAACATATCTTGGACTGAAAATATAAGATGAAATTAAGTTTAACTGCAAGATCTTATTTGGACCAAAAAGGTGACTTCTTAAAATTTAAATGTTTTCCTCCCTGAAAGGACCACTGCTTACCAAATCCAGAAACAAGCCCAAGAATATGTTAATTAACTGCATTGTGTCCCAGAAAGAATGAGATTGACAAATTCATCTTTTTATTCCTCCAATTAATAAACTGTCTAGTTCATCTTAGTTTTTTAATCTATAATATGCATATTTAGCTCTTGAAACTGTACAGTAACCATGCCAAGGACAAACATGACCCCCATAGGGTGAATCTTATGAAGCTTAACATTCCTAGAGAATTAAACACACAAACCTCAGTCTTTGCTGTGATGCTTAACAGCCACACAAAATGTAGATAATTTTTATATAATGGCACTTTGCCCCAATTAATAAAACAATGATCTCTGGTGCAAGTACAAGTGGAAAACATAGTAACATAAAATTTTAAAAAGCTATTACAAAGACTGGCTACATATCTCCTTCCATCCCCACCCCCACTCATGTCCTTTTTTTCCGCCCATTTGTTGTTTTTCTCACAAGTATATCATGACTCGTAATATATTTTACTTTAAATGAAACTCTTAAATGCCTGAAATACTGAACGATGTGAAGTCACCTTCCACTATCAAGTACACAGCAGATAAATTTATAAAGCTATTCTAAACAGTCAAAGACTTAAATAAAAAATGTAAATTGCATCCAAGTAGTTAGGGAGGAGGGACTATGGGAGGATGAGTGTAGAAGGAATGCACAGATTGAGAATACTTAATTTTCAACATCAATTTTTTTGTGTGTAAACTTTTCCATCGTTTCACTTCAAATTATGTCTTATGTAACAATTTCTCCAATGCCTTGAAGTAACTGAATGGCTTCCATGAAGAAATGCAAGTTTAGGAAGAACATCCACAAAATGGAAGTGTTAAAATGCAAACCACTTCTATAGCACTTCAAATGCAAAATCACAACCACCACTACCTTTAACTGACTTTTATGGGGTCTTTTCGAACAGATGCTATTTATGAACATCATCTGTTAACTTCTTGTAATGCAAAATTCTTGTCAAATGATATTTTCATGATGACGTGTAAATACAATATTCCATTAGAGATCAATTCTAATTGGTTTTTAAAAATCCGCCTTGGGAAGCAGTTCTGCATCATACACAGAATAGTAATGGGTATTTTAGAAGGAATTTCTGCAAAGTCTATTACATATCTAAACAGAAATTACTCTCTTGCTCTAGTAAGGTATGGACCAAGGATTGAAATTATTTCTGAATGAGTTTTCACGCACGGTGACTTTAGACTCGCGAGCACTTGTTGGAAATCTTCATTTTTTAAAATGGTGACTTTTGTCAGAAATATTTTCCCACATGCCTCGGAAAGAAAAATAGGCCGTTTCTTAGGTAGGCTGCAATTTGATCCCAAAACGTGGTTTAAAAGCCAAGGACACGTTTTTCCCTTTTGAATTTCACTGTTACTTTGAAAATGCATTTCACGTTAAGAAATCAAGCCTGTTTTTGTTAGAGGTAGCTCAGTCCTTCCATTTAAAATTAGGCTTTTTGTCTACAACAAAGAGTAAGCAACAGACAGTGAAACGTGCTTTTCCGAACTCCTTTGAACTCCGACATTCATTTTCGATTCCATACATTTTAAAATACTTAAGTATGATAGAATCTGCCTGAACTTTCCGGATCCATATTTATACTTATTTATATATATATATATATGTGTATATATATATCCCACATTTATATCTATGCAGTTACACGTTATAACACATCCATGCTGCTTTCCCCCTTTTTTAAAGTACGAGCTGCATGCGTGACCAGTTTCCACCAAGTTGGGAACCACTCTGGCCGAGTCGGCTCTTAAAACTTGCAGCGCCTACCCGATCGAGTCAGAGCATTAGAGTGGGGGGTGTGGAGGCGGAGGTGGCGAAGGGCCGCCGAACTCCTCCTTCGGCAAGGACGCAGTCGGCTAACCGCTGAGCCGGGGCTGAACAAAGGGGGCAGCCAGGCGAGAGAAGGCCGGCTCCCGCTTCCTCCGCCGCGCTAGCCGCGCGCCCGGCCCCCGCCTACCGCAGCCCTCCCCACCCGAGCTTTCAGCTTATCACTGCCTACCGCCGCCTTCCTTCCCAGCGTCGGGGCTCGCGGCCCGGCCCGGCATTCCCCTCGCGCCCCGCCGCCTTGTTCCCCTCCCCGGGCTGGTCCTCCGTCTGACTCCCACACTGAGGTGCTTCCTTCAGCGACTCCAGATTTGGCCGCGATCGCCTTTCAGCTGTTTTTGTGGAAATATTTAATTTTTTTCTTCTTATTTTCAGATATGGTTTAAGCTGTATCATTTTCATCTGAATTTCAAATTGCTATTTCCCTCTGCTGAAGGTTCCTCAAAAAACTTCAAATCTTGAAGGAACTGCAGCAAATCCAATAAAACCTTTACCTCCAAATACCTGTCGTGTTTTTTCCCCATTTTAACGCATTTGTGTTGTCTAAACTCGTACCGCATGCCCCCCAAAACTACCCTTTTTATTTCCTCTAGTTATTTTAAATTCCATCAATGCCTTTTGACGCGAGGGCAGAGGACGTGTCCGGCAACACGCTGCAAATGAGAGGTTTTGGCTTCCACCTCCTGGGACAGAAAAATAAGTGTAAAGTGGTCAAGGGAGCTTCTAAGGGGAAAAAAGCAATACAATTCGCTGGGGACGAAGCCGGGCCGGGCGGGGACGTCTAGGGCCTTGGGCCGCGATGTAGAAGCTGACTTGGGGCAACAGAAGAGGTTTTAAATAGTGGGGGTCGGGAGGGCGGTGGCCCCGCGCCTGACGACACTTCACGAGAAAGGATGGGGCAGCGGATGAGATTGCTTTCTCATACCCCAGGAAAAATAATAAAGTTGGAGGGAGGCGGAGAGAACGGCCGTACTAATTTCCTCCCCACGTTTCCGCGGAAGGACCGGGGCTGCGACGGGCAATGTGAGGGCGCGCGACGCGGCGGACCAATAGCAGTCAACAGGTCCGGGCCTCGCGGGGCCGCGGGGCCGGGCCGCGAAACACCTCCCCCTCTGCCTTGCCTCCTTCCTCCCCTCCCCCGCTGGCCGGCCCGGCGCGGCAGGGGAGGCCGGGCTCTGCTCGCCCCGCCCCACCCGGCTTCTCCGAGGCCGCCGGGGCTCCGGGGTGGGGGGTGGGGCGGGGGTTCCCTGCCGGAGAATCCTCCCCCGGGGCTGGCAGCAGGAGGAAGGGGATGGAAATCGGGGAATGGAGGATTAAGAAGGACTCAAGCTCGGCACGAGCCCGAGCGCGCGAGGAATCCTGGGTAAAAAGTGGCCGCGCGGCTCCGGGAGAGCGCGGAGAGGAGCCGGGGTCAGAGGTCAGGGCCCTGGAGCCCCCGCGTGCAGAGCCCCCCCACGTGAACGCAGCGAGCAGAAGGAACCTTTTTGTTTTCAACTGTGCCAGTCATGCTCCCCTATTGACCGAGCTGCTTTTCCCGGGCCGCGGGAGAGACTGGCTTCATCCTGGATCTCCTAACCCCACCCCCCCTCCACCACCAACACACAACCCAACTCTACCCTTCCTCTCAACCCTCATCCCAGCCCCCCGTACTGGGCTTGCAATAACGCAGTAAATTTGCTTTAACAACAAGTGGGGGTGGTTGCATTTACTCCTCCCTCTCTTCTCTCCTCCCCCTCCTCTTGCTGTAGCTCTTGACACTACTACAAACCAGGACTATAAACATAAACATGTGTCACTGTAACTGGGCAGGTAATATACGGATTTGGGGTTGGGGGGGCGTTGGTCGCCGCTTTGGGGGCAGTAAAAAAAATGTCTCACGTGCTAGACGGCTTTGGGGTCTCCCCACAACCACCGATCCATTTATGTAAAGCCGACGGCACTGTATCACTTACTCCTTCAGCCACACAGACCCACAAAGGCAGACTTGCCGATAACCACTCTACCCAAAACAAATACATTTAAATACGAATCTCTCCTTTCCCAGCTACCGCTGCCATTTCGTCTGTTAGCCAACAGCGTCAATGCCTGAATACCCTTTCCTTTTAAAAAATTATTACCACATAGTAAGAGAACATTTTTCGACCTACATAGAACACTGCTCACTTCCCCTACATAGTATCTACACATTTTGTGCGCAGAAATCCTTTCCAACATCAAGAAAGTCTGTTTAAAATAACAAGAGTTCGAAATCTACTGTTTGGGTTATTTCTTGGACTTTGCCTTCATGCATTTAGCAACTTATGCTGTAAATTGCTGTGGCTAGCGCTGTGGAGATTCGCCACCCCAAACCTTCATTATTATTATTTAGTCTATATTTACACTGCCGCTCAACTTTTTTTTTTTTTTTTTTCATTCTTAGTTCAACAAGCTTAGCAACAGCTACTTAAGGTAGTGTAAACGAATCCCCTAGCAAGCTTTCTTGCTTGAAACCAAAGGAGATACAGAAAATGTTCAGATGAAGAAGTGGTTCCCTTTGTTCTTTCACTGCTTCTCTACGAACTGGTGGATACAAGGACAAACACTTACCTTCTCTTCTTTTTGCTCCAAAAACCAGACGTTCCCATCAGCCTTAAAATATACAGTCCACCTTGAAAGTAACTAAGAATGTCTGGAGAGTTTGTGTCCCATTCTTTTTTGGTCTCTGCCCTCTTTTAGCGTAGGATTAAGTTGCAGAGCACGTTGCCGCACGCTGTAGCCCCCCGCCTTAGTGAATCGGTCACGTTTAGGACCCTCTAAGTCCATCCTAATTCTACCAGTAGAATCGAGGGTATTGGAGCTCTAAACTTTCGAAAGGAAAAGGGCCTGCAACTATCCGGAAAACTTAGGAATACCTTGACATTTTTTACCACGTTACCAAAAAAAATGCCAAGAAATATTAGATATTTTTTGGAGGAAAGTATTTTTTTTAAGTATATACTTCTCAATGCGCTATTTAGACAGATAAAGTACAAAAGGCAAGTGTGTATGAACAGTTAAGGGAAGGAATGTTTTCCATACTGTTGTTATGGCATATGGTTTTTTTTTTAAACCCAAACAAAACACCACTAGAATGAGAAAGGAAGGAAATAGGATGTTTGAATTCTAATGTATGGAATAACAAAGGAAGATATTTGTTTGAAATTTATTAAGGTAAAAATTGCTCTCAAAAGCTAAAAGTAAGCTTTTCAAAGTTAAAAGACTTAATTTTCACTCTGATTTCAAAATTAAAAAGTGACTTTTCAGGTTTGCGTGTGATACTTGTCATTGTTTCCTATTCCTACTCAGGCTGGTGGGCATTCCTGCCCAAACCTTGTTTAAATCTGATTATGATGTGATTTGTTGAAGTCATGAATATGAAATGATCCTTGTGTATCCATAAATGCAAACTTGGGATTTTTTGATCTCCCGCTTTTTTTGTGTTCACCCAGTAATGTAGCAGTGGAAGACAGTGATTGGCTCCAGTGCTCCTAGAAGGATTTGGGCTGAAGCCAGGGGAACAGAACCAGAGGATTCCCTTTCCAGAGACCATCAGGCCTCACATGTCTTATCTTTTCGTTTTCCCCTCCTGGGTGCTCAGAATGTCAGTATGGCTTCAGTAGCCCAAAGGTAGGCCTCAACAGTTAAGTGTCATCAGATCTGATTCTACACATTTGACCCTTGTAGAAAATAAACAAAAAATTAGAGCAACCCAAATAAATTGTAGGTCTTGATATTTGTGTTATTTAATATACCAATGGTGAACTCTACTTTCTCAGATTTTTTTTTTTACATTCAAGATCAATTGTGACAGGCCCTAGTGTCTCATAGGAAAATATTGCAACAAAACAAGATAATTGAGGGGAAAATCGGTTGCAATATGAAAAGTGGCTTTTCTTTGATAGCATTTAATTGGAATTAAAAGATTCTTGAGCTGTAAACATTCTTTATTCAGTACACATAAGCAGGCATTGTTTTATCACCATCATAATTATGGTGTCCTTTAAACTAGCTGATAGCAGGAAAGATAAGGGAATGTGCCTGTAGATTCAGATCAAACTTCATTGCTCCTTTCTTTCTTTCCCTTCCTCTGTCCCTCCCCTCTCTACTATCTCCCCAACCCCCCATTCCTTCCTTGGTCACTAGGGTCCCCCACAGCCCTTAAAATGAGAACAGGAAGAATGTGGCCTAACCATTTCTTACATCATGAAAGTGATTTGTCCCTCACTCTAATTTGGTGCAATCTATAACCTTCTTGTCTCCCATGTTTATAACTTTTTTAGCTCACAATTTGTGTTATCTGAGGAGTTGCCTATTGCTCACCTGTATAAAATCTTATCCACCAGGGTTTGTTGGATTACCTTTGTCTTATTTAAAAAGCACACTCTTGGTGCTTTTTCAGAACAAAGCCTCACAAAAACTCCTTTACCTCCAAGGATTTGCAAATTTATAAAGGCTGCATTGAATTCAAGATGGGTCAGGGGGCAAAAAAAGGGTAGAAGGTCACTGCATTTTGATTATGGGTCAGTAGACAACATGGCATATACTCTGTGTCCCAAACTTTTGTTAAAAACAGGATTTTTAAATGCCTAAACACAGAAGGATGGGCCCTTTTGGAGACTTGCCCTGTTTTGTTTGAATGAGACAAAAAAAAATTAAGAAAATATACTAAATTATCATTTAAGTGGTTCCTTAACTTCGCTATTTTCTCCTCCTCCTCCTCCTTCTCTATTCTCATTTTCCCCTTCCAAAAGCAAAGAATATGTGATATTAGATAAATTTAGTTGAGGAACTGTTGACTATCACACAAGATTTCATCGTTCTATAGCCTCAATTCAGCCATACGAGACTTTAAATTATTATTTTAGAATTTGTTATATTATAAATTATAGTTACTTTTGGCTAACAGCACAAGGGGTTTCTTTTATCCTTCTAGGCAGTCTACTTACATTGTTCAGGCCTTTGTGATGTTCCTTAGTCTCTTCTATCTGAATCACTCTGAACAAAGTGTGTCCAGCAATCACTAGAACAAATGTATATGGTGAAGAGTTAGGTGGTGGGGGTGGGGATGATCCACATTTAAATTATGTATGTATGGGCAAAAGGTTGGAAGGTAAGGAATTATTTTAATGCTCTTCAATACTTTAATTATATGACATCTATAGTATAAAAATGCAAAACTACTCTGAGATTTTACTTCAGGTTTTCAAAGGAACTTTCCCCATTAGTAAACTACTCCTGCAAATTGCTATTGCATTTCCCAGCTAACCATTTAAAAGACTGTAAATGCTGTGTGCATTACTTCACTCCAGAGGAAAGAGGTCATACTGAAATTGCAATGGTATTTAAACATAAAATACAGTGAAAATAAATCAAAATAGAACATCTGAAGATAAATTTAGTACATCCATACAGGATAAGTAAAGACAAATATGTTCATAGCTTCATAGCCCATCACTTTAAAAACTGAAAGTGCTGGTATTTTGCAATAAATGCAGAAATAAGTAGACATCAAAAATATATTTCTATCTGTATTTACCACAGGATTTTCCTTTAGCAAACAGCTTTGTTTTCAAAGCTAAAATGCTTATGATAGTGTGTAGATTATGTATCCCTCACTAAGTAAATAATCACATTTAATTAGCAAACTCAGTCCATATCAGATATATGCCTAAATTCTCAATAAATAATTCCCTAGAGATTCAGAGTTGGATATGTACATAAATGTTAATTTGAGCATATCCACCACCATCTGTATATGCCTTTGAGAAACGTATAAGTTAATATGTCCATTCTTAAAAAAGACTTTAAATACAGTTCATCATTTGAATTGGGTTCATTTTTGATTGTAGAGGCAGCTGACATGGTCAACAAATTTATCAAAGAAACCTCCTGGCTTTTGAAGAACAGTTCGTTATACATCTGGATCTGCACATCCAGGCAAAGTAAGTAAATTATTGCATAACTTTAAGCATAATTGATAACAGACACCTTTAATTTTTCATCCCCATTCTTTTGGCCAGCTTTCACATTAATAATCTAAGCCATAAATGTTGGTAGCTATTGATCGAAATCCCCTGTGTGCATGCAAATCCATCTTAAAGTCCCCTGCCTTTCATGTGTGAGTGCTCAGGGGCCTCTGCTAGATCTTTTTATCGGGATCGACCCCCAATGTGCCTGGAGAAGACCCCGGATATGCAACGTGTGCTGATGGCTACAAGAAAGCTGTCTGTCACATTCTGTCTATGTATGTGTGTGTGTGTGCTAGTGAGCGCGCTCACGCCTTAACACATACATGAACACATACACAAGGATGAGGAAGTTAAAGGAACAAAAGAATGTATTAGACAAGAAGAAAGATATGTTATAGGAGTATTAAAAATGTATAAGTGTAAAGGTGTCTGAGTGCACATACAAAGATACTGGCATATAAATTGTATATAGAGACATATTTCCCAAAATCCTTTTATTTTTTTCTGTTTGACCCAACAGTTTGTACCTTTAGTTTAAAAAAAAAAACTTAATTTTAGCCTAGTTTTAAAAACATCTATATTGCCAGTATTTTAAAGGTGGAACGAGAGGAAGGAAATGGTAATTTTGAAATGGTTATTAAATCATGTTGCCATGTGCATGAGGAATAAGAGAGAGACAGAGACAGAGAGAGGGAGAGAGGGAGAGG
>RJWH01000642.1:347545-434562 GCA_004363575.1 Solenodon paradoxus | reverse complement strand
AAAAACAAACACCAGCATCTGCTTTTCCGGGAAACTTTGCTTTCTCCTTAAATCCTTTGCATTTTGCCTTCCGTGAAAGTGAAAGAGAAAAACGCGATGTGATAGATCCAGATGCAAAAGAAAGCCAACTCGGTGGATGGTATTAGCTGTGACGAGGCATTGTTCATTGCTGCCTCTCCTTACATTTAAAGCCTGAAATATCACGAGATCTATTCAATGATCCTTCTCTCATTCAAGGGACAAAAATGTAATTTGCTGTAGCTCTGATTTCTTGGATGGAAATGCTAGCCTTAGATTTCAAAGGCAAGAACTAGACATCGCGGTTTGTACACACATTGATTAAGTTGAAGAGCGGCGATTACATCTGTGCTGAGTGCAACAGTAGTCCAGGACTGACTTTTCAAATCCCAACCTGAGTTACAGACGCTCTTAAATAGACTTCCTTTATTTCCGGGTGCACTTCTTGAAATTCCCAATTCTCTTCAAAATTCCAGGGAAATTACATGGGGGGGGGGATTGGGGGTGGGGAACTATGGCTGAGATTTCACACAAACTACCTTTTTGTACGGTCTGATCTCTCTCTCTCTCTCTCTCTCTCTCTCTCTCTCTCTCTCTCTCTCTCTCTCTCTCTCTCTCTCTCTCTCTCTCTCTCTCTCTCTCTCTCTCTCTGTCTGTCTCTCTCTCTCCCCCTTTGCTTCCCCCCCTCCCCACCCCCATACCTGCTTATACTAGTCAGACCAGAGTAGGGTAAGCTGCAACTTTTGGATGTGAAGAAATTACTATACATTTTTTTTCTTGCAGGTTCAGAAGTATCCGTTTATTCTTTTAATCCCACGGATGTGTCTATTTTTGGAGGAACAAGGAAACCTATAAATGCTGTAGCTGGAAACACCGAACTGTTAAGATTTTGCCGGATTTTGCCAAGCAGCCACAAAAACCGCCTTGGGATTGTGATAATGCAACTGGGAAGACCCTTGCTCTCAATTGGCAATATCTTAGATACCCTTGAAAAGGACACAAAATATACCTTAATTTGACTAAGAAGATATTAAATAATATGGATACTCATCCAAAGTGGTGGTGTCTTTTTTTTTTAATGCAGATGTTTGACTTTCATGGAAAAATGGAAGTTGTAGAAGATTCATTTAAACTATCAACCCAAAGCATCACAGACCACTAAAATAGTCTGCATTGTACATCAGCACTTTCTTTTCATCATTATTACGTAAAACCTCTGGAAGCACCTTGACTGTTTTACATTTTCTTTTCTTTGCTGCAGAAGCAAACTGCTCCCTGGAATTCTGACCTGTCGTGAACAGGACCCTGGCAAAGACTGTGCTGAGGACTCTAGGAGGACCCCACCTCCAATCCAGCCTGGTTAATTGTGAAAAATGTACACATTTCTGGCTTATCTATGCTTTGTTATGGGTCTGACGTGAAACTACCTCCTCCCCACTCCACACCGCCCCCCCGCCGCCCCCCAGCAGAGAACCAAAATCCACTTGAATTGTTACAGTGTTGGAGTTGGAGCCTTGACCTGCTTCCTTGGTTAATAACTTTGTTTCTGTTTGTAAAAAAAGGCATCTCAGGAAAAAGAAAAGAAAAAAAAAAAAGGAAAATCGAAAGAAATTCAAAACGTAAGTCTGTTACTGGGGTAGTTCACTGCCCGGATTTAACTTTGGAGCTCCCTGCCGGTTTCCTTCCCCACTCCTATAAGGGAAATACCAAGCTATTCCGCACATTTTCGCTTAAGCTCCATTTTCTAAAGGAAAAGGGGGTGGAGTATACCTATTTAGGCTTAATAATGTTTTTTAAATGCTTTTCTTTGAAATGATAATAGCTGTGGTGGTAAAATGCAAATAAAGCAAAAATAGGCAATATTCCTTTAAAGGCAAATACACAGGTTTTTTTTTTTTTTTTTTTTTTAGAGCGTATACTGTGCTTGTGATGAAGTCTGTGAGTCAGGCTGTTTCTGAGCTCCGATAGTTTAATGGAAAGATTTATATACCGAGTGTATTATTTACTTTGGGAGGGGAGGTGGCAGTATAAGGGTATGCTAATTAGCGGGAGATTTTGGGGGGAAGGGGTGGAATATCAATTTTTATTGCATCACCTGTCAGGAGTGTCCAATCAGCGCTGGCTTTAGGGGAATTAATTGATGAAGGTGTCTCCGGACGAGCTCACTTCACTCTGTCATTTTATTTGTAGCTAAAGCAGCGGCGGGAATAGCAGCTGCATTTCTTTTCTCTTTCTCCTTTCACATTCCATTATCATAGTGCTCCAATGGAGAAGGAAGGAATAGAGGGCCCCAGGTACTGATCTGCATCGGGGACTTAGACCAACACACTGGCATACCAAAAACCGGATGGTTTTTTTCCCTCTTTTTTAAAAAAACGAAAACCAAAAAAAAATCAAGAATCAAGTCAGTGTAATTTCATGGCTTTTTTTTTTTCTCCAATAATTTCGCCTAGAGTTTGGCACTCCCGTCGCCGGGAATAACAGTCTTTGTTATTTTATTAGCAGGATGCCTTGAGACACACGCAGCATCTGGTGGAGGATTAACATACATACATGTGTATGTATGCGTCACGTATATATTTACTGCAAATGGTGGGGATCATTTAGTGCCCGAGATGGGAGACCTGAAGTCAGGTTTTGAAGAGGTGGATGGCGTGAGGCTCGGCTACCTCATCATTAAAGGAAAGCAAATGTTTGCTCTCTCCCAAGTCTTCACGGATCTGCTGAAAAACATCCCGAGGACGACCGTGCACAAGCGCATGGATCATCTGAAAGTGAAAAAGCACCACTGCGATCTGGAGGAGTTGCGGAAACTCAAGGCAATAAACAGCATCGCCTTTCACGCTGCCAAATGCACGCTCATCTCCCGGGAAGACGTAGAAGCGCTCTACACCTCCTGCAAAACCGAGCGTGTCCTCAAGACCAAGCGCAGGAGGGCCGGCAGACCTCTAGCCACAAAGGCCCCGCCACCAGAGCGCGCCGCCGCCACCACCGCCTCCAGCCCCCGCCCGGGTTTTTGGAAGGACAAGCACCAACTTTGGCGGGGCCTGAACGGAGCCGCGCGGCCCCTGCCAATCAGCGATCAGTCCCCGCGCCCCGGCGCCGCCGCCGCACGCCCTGCTGCCCATCTACCTCAGATTTTTAGCAAATACTCCGGCTCGCACTACCCGGAAATCGTGCGCTCGCCTTGCAAACCCCCTCTAAACTATGAAACTGCCCCACTCCAAGGAAACTACGTCGCTTTCCACTCGGACCCCGCTTATTTTCGTAGCCTGCTGTGCAGCAAGCACCCCGCCGCCGCCGCCGCCGCCGCTGCCGCCGCCGCCGCTGCCGCCGCCGCCGCCGCCGCCGCCGCCGCAGCCTACTACCAGGCGTCGGCGTCCGGGCCCCCACCCAAGGCGCCAGCGGGCGCTGGAAGCCCGGTGAGCCTGACCTACCGGTGCAAGCGCAAGCGCGGGGGCGCCAAGGACTGCCTGCTCGCGCCCCACGCCGCCGCCCGCCGCCTGCTGCTGCTGCCTAGGTCCTACAAAGCCAAGGCGGCGGCGGCGGCGGCGGCGGCGGCGGCGGCAGCGGCGGCGGCAGCGGCGGCGGCGGCCGGGGCCACTTGCCTGGAGAGATTTCATATGGTTAACAGCTTCTGCCCGCCTGCCCAGCATCACCACCACCACCATCACCACCATCACCACCACCATCACCACCGGGCCCAGCAGCCGCAGCAGAACCACCACCCCTCTCGTCACCACCGGCCGCAGCCCCATCTGGGCAGCTTTCCCGAGAGTTGTAGCAGTGACTCCGAGTCCAGCTCCTACTCGGATCATGCAGCCAACGACTCTGATTTTGGATCCAGTTTGTCCAGCTCCAGCAACTCTGTGTCCTCGGAAGAAGAGGAGGAGGGAGAAGAGGAGGAGGAGGAAGAGGAGGAGGAGGAAGAGGAGGAGGGGGGCAGTGGGGCCTCGGATTCCAGTGAAGTCAGCTCGGAGGAAGAGGACTCGTCCACGGAGTCGGACTCCAGCTCCGGCTCCAGTCAAGTGTCAGTGCAGAGCATCCGTTTCAGGCGCACCAGCTTCTGCAAGCCTCCCAGCGTGCAGGCGCAGGCCAACTTCTTGTACCATCTGGCCTCCACCGCCGCTGCAACCAAACCCGCTGCTTTCGAGGATGCCGGCAGACTTCCCGACCTCAAGAGCAGTGTCAAAGCTGAGTCGCCGGAGGAGTGGAATCCCCAGAGCTGGGCCCCCAAAGCGTCTCCGGTGTACTGCCGGGCCAGCCAGGGGAGTTGTTTCACCGAGATAAGGAACGATAGGGTATCTGAGATTACATTCCCACACTCTGAAATTTCCAGTACTGTAAAGAGAACTGACCTGACAATTAACTGCCGGGTGGAGGGGGCCTCTTCACCTAGCCCAAAGACAAACAATGCATTTCCACAACAAAGACTACTTCGAGAGGCTAGGAAATGCCTACCAGCAACTCCTACTACACACTGTGCAGATAACAATACAATAGCTGTTAGGTTCTTAAGTAAGGATTCTGCAGGAGCAGCAACAAATTCAGAAAAAGATTTCCAAATCCCTCAATGTACTGAATTTGCTACGGATTTGCCCTCTTCGAAGACTGGTCCTGAAGTGGTTGCAGCAGCAGCAGCAGCAGCAACTAAAGCTGAGAACCCCTGCACTGACACCGGAGACAAGACATTGCCATTTCTGCACAATATTAAAATCAAAGTAGAAGACAGTAGTGCTAATGAAGAATATGAACCTGACCTTATTACAAATAAGCTAAAGTGTGAGTGCAATGATACAAAGGGTGAGTTTTACAGTGTGACTGAAAGTAAAGAGGAGGATGCCTTCCTAACCACAGTCAAGGAAGGTTTTGCATACCCCGAAAAAGAAATTCCTTCCTTAAACCCATTGGCTCAGAGTCAGGGCCTTTCATGCACTTTAGGTTCTCCAAAACCTGAGGATGGAGAATATAAATTTGGTGCCAGGGTGAGAAAAAATTACCGGACACTAGTACTGGGAAAGCGACCTGGACTTCAGACACCTCCAGTCAAACCAAATTTGAAATCAGCTAGAAGTCCTCGTCCTACAGGTAAAACTGAGACCCATGAAGGATCACTGGATGATTTTACAGTTATAAACAGACGCAAAAAGGTAGCCAGCAATGTAGCATCAGCAGTGAAAAGGCCATTTAATTTCATGGCAAATTTTCCTTGTCCACCATCACTCATTATTGGGAAAGATGGGGATTTGTGGCCGGCGTATTCCTTAAACACCATTAAGGATTCCCAACCTCCTCACAAGGCCCATCCTATATGGAAATGGCAGCTGGGCGGTTCTGCAATACCTCTTCCACCTAGTCACAAATTCAGGAAATTTAATTCATGAAAGTGTTTTGGAAGATATTTTCTTGAACCATATCACCCTCCTTTTGTTGTAAACTACACAGGATGGTTTGTACAAGTCCATTAATGTGTTACACCCCTTTTGGAGTCCTGGTTTATCGCATTTTGAAGACAGAAATCGGATTACCTTTTTTTTTCCCATTTCGATTTTTTTTTTTTTTTTTTTTGTAGTAGGGTGGGGGCGGGGTGGGAGAAGGGTTGGTTTACATTCCACAGACTACTTCAGGCTAAAGACAAGTAAAACTCAGTTATTACGGTAGAGCTGGAACACTTTACTGTTTCAATGCTAATAATGCACTCCGTACCTCAATTCAACTGCTACAAATAAATGTCAAAAGGTTGAATATTACAATGAGCCATTAAGTTTATGCACTAGATTTCCGACCTGAAAGTGTAACTGTTAATTCAGTGAAAGTTTGTTAGGTTATAGGGTTCTTATGCAGTGAGATAGCAAGACATTTCTGTGAGCCCAAAATGATCTTTTCTGGAGCTCTTGTTTGTGGGGTATCATTTTCTTTTTATTCCCCTCATTCTCTCTCCAAGAGTAGTTGCACTTAATTTTGTTTTTGTTTTTTTTTTTTAGTGGAAAGATTGGGGAGTCTTGATTGAATGATGATAAAAACTGCCTCATATACTAAGTAAAATAAATATGAGATTGTATTTTTTTGTAAAGGGTTTGATTTTACTTTTACAACCACTCCTTGCAATTGGAAAACTTTTTGTGTTCTCACCCAAAGGTTTTAAATAAGGTGACTCTTATTATTGTCCTGCTTACCTTGCGGTCTGAACATGACTCCTCAAACTTGCAAAATAAACTATTCCTCTTAGTAGCAGGATATTTTATGATCTGACTCTTCATAGTGTCAAAGCAGTACCTAACCAAGGGAAAAAAAATGGGTCAGAATTGTACAAACAACCCAAATGAAAAATGACAGTTTTTTTCAGGGTTTTTTGGTACCAGAACTCAGGTACTTGGATCTTATTACATTTTACTTTTTCTGCATCTCTCTAAACTTCTGTTTTCAGACCATCCTGTGTATAGAGCAAGAGAGTTTCTACTGCTAGTGACAATCAGAGGTGACTATATTTGCACTTAAAATCAAAGTAGTTCAACATGCAAATGGCTAGGGTCTAGCCCTTGGTAAGGGCCATGCTGGTGTACTATGTTGTGATGATGGAAGCAGTAAATCAAAATTATGGAAATTTGCACTGTTGAAAGCATGCTTTAGCTTTATTTTCAATTAAAAACACTGTTTAAAATTCCTGGTTCCATACATTTCTACTTATTCCAGATTGAAGAACAGTTTACAGGAATGAATGATTTTGTTGACATTTTTCACATGTAATGTTTTTGCCTGAAAGAAATGCATTTATTGGGTGTAGTGTTTTGTTGTAATACCATGTGATGAGGCCAGTCGGGTTCTGTGCAAAACACTGGTAAATTTCTTTCTAAATAACAACAAAACTTTATAAACTTGTTACAAATTAAGTACAAAAAGTTTCAGGTTTAAGAAAGTGAGGCAGAGATCAATTGCTATTTTAATGAAAGTTAAATCTAATAATTTTTGATCCACTTCCCTTCATCTGACAAAGTATGTATCTTAAATCTTTGCCACCTTACACCTAAGAAGTTGCATCTATAGATCACAAATCAAAAAGCAAAACCTCAATGAAATGTTTACTATTTCTCATGGAAATTTAGCCTCCACCCACTTCCCTGAGCCTTTTAATTCCTACTCCCTTTGAAATTTTTCTTTTGTCTACAAATGTTTCACATAGATCTGGATGGTCTCAGCCCTAATTACTGTATATGCTCTGTGGTTTTACTCTTATTGTACAGGACAGAGGCTGAGAATACCTGCATCCAAATACATTTGGATGGAGTAAACAGATGCTTCGAACTGCCTCCCTTTCCTTCTTGAATGTTGCCAGATGTACATTCACTGGATCCTTTTTTATTGGAATGATAGCTATGGTCAAAGCAAAAACTGGGGATGTTATCCCTGAGTTCATGTTTGCATGTAATTCCAAAGACCTGTACATGTTACAGCTAAAACTAAACAATTGGCTTCTCAGTCTGAGTTCTTTCCTCTTTGGAAGGCAATGTAGAATTTAGGTGCAGTGAGTTATCCTGTAAAAGTAACCTGTAAAAAGTGTGACATACATACATTGGAAGTCTGTAATTTCTACTCTTTAATTACTGCTAAGTCATGAAAGTTCAAAGTATGATGACTACTGCATTCAGACTAGTACTTTTCTTGTTGGCTATGGAATCATTGTTCCTAAATTATAAATTGAGAATATATTTGAAGCTTACAGATCTTGGATGTGGGAGAACCGGGGAAATGGAATAAGCACAATTTAAAATAAATACACCCTATGGAATTTCTGACATAAAATATTGGCCTCCAGCTTTGACACTTGGTCTTCAGCCCTCAGAGAATCAATAGTTTCAGTTTATAGGAGCTGGAGAATGAGCAGCATGGAGGCCAGAGGCATTCCAGAGTGATGCCATCAAAAGGGAAGAAATTAAATAGTCAACACAAATTTCACCCCACAGTACTACATACAACAAGAGAGCAAAATCCTGAGATGGGGCTTCTGTTAGGAAACTATACCAAATAGTAAGTAACTTGCAAGTACCAGGTATTATTTTAATTTCTGCTAGCCTTGTTTTCCCATTCTGCTGTGGTAATTATTTTCAGTGAAGTTTATGTTTTATGATTAATGACAATATCTCCATTTTCTAAGATGCTATAAATGTCCCATTTGTTGAAAAAGTTAGCCTTATTGAGAGAATAACAAAAGTTGCCCCCATTGATGGATTCCATTTTTACATGTAAATGTTTTCAGGTGATAAGAGTTCTTTTTAAGGCACTATATGGTTCCAGGGTCACTGATTCCTATGTCTCAAGCTCAACATTCACAGACTTGAGGAAAATGCAGGAAAGGGCCCTTTCTGACTTTTTGGGGGAAACAAGCTTATTTTTGGTCTCCTATAAAAGTAATCTCCTGATAAGACTGTGAAATGAAGATTTAATTATTTTTTTAAGAGATGTGTGTACTCTGTCTTCCATTCAGGTTATCTCCCTTTTTAGGAAATGCAGGGTGTTCTTTTTTGAACTATTTACTTAAAAAAAAAAAGTGGGTGTTCTTTTCTACTAGCTTACTTGATTACAGTGGAGTAATCTCAATAATGGTTGTTTATTTTAAAATCAACAACAAAGAGCCACCACTAAAGAAAAATAACACAAACTAGATGGGTTGGTGTGTGGATTTTTATCTTATCCGTGTCTGGGTGACTTTCAATGATCTAGAAATTCCTCAAAGTTCCATTCACAAGAAATGGAACTTTCTGCTGATATGAGAATGATAATTTTGTGTGCATGCAGGAAGAGATGTAGACTGATTCATTGAAAGCTTTTTTTCCCTTTAAAGAAAACAAAAACAAGTCCTCCAGGGTGGAAAAAAAATTTTTTTTAAATAAAGCATTAGCATCTACAAAAGACAGAAAATGTGGCGAGTTTTGCTTCACCTTAAAAACAGCTTCCTGCCGAAAAGGATGTGGAAAAGGGAGTTTCTAGAGCCAAATCAGGGGGGCAGTGGGGGGGCGGAGTGGGGGGGAGTAAAGGCTCTAAGTCAACTAACCTCAGGAAATTGGATAGGAGGAACAGGGCATCCACCTTAGGGAGTCCACCCGGTCACCCCCGTCTTTCCCAGGAGTTTCCCCTTCCCAGTGAGGAAGAACTATTTTTAATGCTAGCTTTGGTTTTAGTTTGCTCCCTAGGCCAAAGGGCATTTTGCAAACTAACCTGGGAGCAGGATGGGGGGTACTTAGGGCTGATCTAGGAGGTCGGGGAGGGCTGTATTTTACCTGTTAGGCCCTCTTATTTCTTTAAAAAAAAAAAAAAGGGTGGGGGGCGGGGGGCAGGGGGCGGCTATCATTCTTTGACCATGCCCTAGTACCCCTCTCCTCTCTCGCTCCTTTTCAAACTGCGGCGGCCTCACAAGCTCCTACTTTAAAAGGCCTGAGATGTTTTGCATGAAGCTCTCACAATGGGGGTTGAGGGAATTGACAGTTTCAAAAACAAGGCGTTCAGTCCTTTCCAGCTGCCGGGCCCGTTCTCTCGCACCAACTACTCGTTCCTCTCTGCTGGTGGCGTCCCCGGGAGCTGGTTGCCTCCCCCCACCGCGCCAGCCCGCATTCCGACAGGCCCCACCCCGCCCCCAGGCTGTGTTTGTAAACAGGGGTCAGTGTCCAGGGGCTGCTGGCGCGGGGTTTGGGCCTGGCTGCTTGGAAGGGAAGGCAGGGAACAGCCGAGCGGGCTAAGGGCCCACCCGGGGACCCAGGGGGGTTTCAGGGTCCCTTTCCTCTTCGCATTCACCCTGGATACCGAGCTCTGGGCACCGCGCTGCCCTCGGGCAGCTCTCAGCTCTCTGACCAGGGCCACCACCACAGAGAGGGGTTTCAATGCCGCCATTTTGCATGGTGGCAAACAAATTTCTTTGTGACTTTTTCTTTCCCGTCCAGATCTTGCTCTTCTCTGAATTGGCGACGAACTCGCTCCACGGGCGGAAGAGCCTGCACCTCTCTGCGCAGCCTGATGTCCAGTGGCCTTGTGACCAAGCCCACTGGGAGCAGGGTCGCCGGGGCGCGCAGTGGGCCTCGGCTCCCTCCCTCGGGGCCGGCCCAAGGGAACTGGGACTCCTCTCCTCGCTTTCCACTCCTTTTGTGCATCCTAAAGTCCTCTCACCCCCGCACGCGCAGACGTCACCTAACCATTTCTCACCTACTCGCCCAGGCATCCCTTCTCCTGGCAAATTGGTCCCAGCTTTTATCACTGGGCGGAATACTGGCCAAGGCTTCCAAAATGCGGGTGTGGGAAGCAAAGTAGCAAAGATATGGCGTTTCACACTGGGCCTGCCAGCTTGGCTGCTAACGCCTCTGGGAAGTGGCTGGAGGTTGTAGAGACCCAGAGTGTGGGGAGGGCGCGGGAACGCGGGCAGCCCCCCACCCCCACCCCGCGGAACTTCTTTAAGTAGGGGACAACTGAGGGGACAAGGCTAGCTGTCCGTAGCGCTGTGGTTCCCTTCTCTAGAACCTCTCAGTACCTCCGAAAGTGAGTGGAATGATGACCTGGAAACGCGAAAAGTGAGACAGTGACCTGGAAAGCCACCCCTTGGTTGGGGAGGTTGGAGTGCAGCAATGCAAACAAAGCTGCGCCTGGGCAAGTGGGGAAACAGAGGTGCACCGCAGAGGGGACACAGGAAAGTGCAACAAGCTTGTTTTCCCGGGTGTTTAAAATGCAGCCCCAGTTGTAAAGTGTGTGAAATTACGCACTAGTCTCTTAAATAGTGCCTAATTTATAGTAAATAGCAAGGTCTTTGTAAATGGCTTTATTATGTTGTTTCTTGTTAATTGTTGAGAAAATCCCCATTGTTGAGTGTGAAAGGCTTTATGGGCTAACCTGGTCGTCCGCGCAATCAGAGGGCAGTAAATGGCCGCTCGGCCTCCGAGGCCCAGCGCGGAAGTTGTCGCCGCCGGGAACTCGGCGACGACCTCTGTAACGCTGCCCGCGGCCTGGGAAGCTAGAGGCGAGAGTTTCCAGGCCTTAATTAGTGAGAAGGCGTGTTTTGAACTTACGGGCCCCCGAGAGCAGCTTGCTGGGCGCGACAGGGGAAACCGGGTCGGCCCAAAAGACGCAGGCGGCTAGGACCGCGGGGAGGCAGGGCGGGACCGGGCGCCCCACTCGGGTCACAGCTCCGATTCCCTACCGGCCGGTAGGCCCGGGGCGCCGGTTCGGGCCGCGCTGGGGTGGGACTGGTTCTGGGGCTTTGTCTCCAGTTCTCCAGCCTCTTGGAGCACGGGCCCAGTCCCCAAGCCTGCAGGGCTCCCGAAAAGGTCGGCCCAGGGACAAGCTGGAGGGACTACTGGCTGAGTGGTCTCTATAGGAGAGACCTCTGCCTACTCGTCTTTTGTTTAAAGCTCGCTCCCTCTTTCTCAAGCGCGATCTCTCTCTCTCTCTCTCTCTCTCTCTCTCTCTCTCTCTCTCTCTCTCTCTCTCTCTCTCTCTCTCTCTCCTCTTTTCTCTCTCTCTCTCTCCCCCCCTCTCCCTCCCTCTCTTCCTCTCTTCCTTTCTCATTAGAAACCTGCTGTGAACTCAGAAGAAATGAGAGGGACATCTTTTTCTTCTTAACAAGGAAAATGATTTCTTCTTTAGTCTAAGATAGCACTATCTCCTTTCCCGATCTCCTTCAGGTCTTTCCAGTCAGTTGCGACCAGGGAAGGGCATAGGTAAAACCTGCAGGCGCAGGGGTCATTTAGATTAACTTTGAGGCGCGGGCCCGCTGGGTGGTACAGGCCCCGAGAGCTCCGGCGGAGAGCGCCTCCCTGGGCTCGGCCCTGCGGTCTTTCCTGGACTTGAGACCCGGTAGGTCCGGGGGGAAAAGCAGCAGCCGCCTCTGAGCACTGGCAGTGTCGCGAGGGGAAGAGCATTTCTGCGTGGGTTTACACTGGGGGAGGAAAAACCTGGTTTAGGTGGACTGTACGTCTGGGTTTGGATATTAGCAAATGCAAATCAGAAGGAAATGTTCAATCCAGTTAGGGAAAAAACAAGACCTTACATTCAGCTTTCTTCTGTGCTTTCCAAGATGGCCCTCAGCTTGCACACACTCTCTCTCACACCAAATTAGCTATTACGTGAAATCCCCCTGGGTTTACAGCACTTGTTTCACGGATTCGCGTACAACCCATATTAACTATGCACTTTCTGCTCTTCCTCTTGTGACTGTCCCTGCTTCTTCCTTCTTTGCAGAGATTCATATGATTCATTTTATTTTAGTCCAATCGATGCTTGCAAATACTGGGATAACACAATCCATACCTCTGTGATGGAGGCTGTTTTCAAAATTGAGTTTAGGAATCAATACGAAGTCGAAATGCTCCAAATTGCACAAATTCACTAAATTCAAGCCTTGAGCTCCCAAGCTTCTTTCCTGGCTGATTAACACACTCACAAGCTGTAAGTGAGTTTCCACCATTCAGGCTTCCCAAAACAGGATGTTTTCATCATATGTATTTGGTTTTCCCTAAAGATCACTCCAGTTTGTTTGGAAAAACACGACCCCAAAATGTGTGGAGTTAAACCCGTCAATGGCTTCCATGCGGGGCTCCTCTCACATTCTCATTGCTGACCGCTTTTCCTTTCTGATTCTTGCCAGGACCTAACTGAAGCACATAAATGTGCCAGAGTGGGTGCTCACAAACCTTTGCCCAATTGAATAAATGTTTTACTGGCCTCTCCTGTGTCACTACTTGACTCATAGGACTTCTTTACCCAGAGCCCAGCTGTTTGGTTATAGCACAACTAGCTCTTAGTCTCTTGAGGCTGCCTGGTGGCTGCAGAGGACTTGTGCCTAACTGGCAGAAGGGTAATGATTGTCCCTTACAGGGGGCATTAAGGCCAGAGAGGTGGAAAGGGAGGAATTTTAAAAGAAAATTAGGAGATCCTGCTACCTGCTTGTGTTTGTGTGTGTGTGTGTGTGTGTGTGTATGTGTGTTATGAAAAGAACATCTACAAGGGAAATAGCTCATATATCTAGGATGAAGGTATCTTACTTCAGTTGAGATGACTAGAGCAAGACAGAAGGAGGTATAGTGAGACACTGGCAGACAACTTAGAGGCTCCACAGCAAGGTCCAGTTATTCATCTAATCGGTGCCATCAATATGTTTGTATTTGACCCTTTTTGAATGGAAGAGGTTTAGCAGTCAATAGACTTGAACCCTACTATTTGCTAGTCTAGCAGAGAACAACTGCTCACAGGTCCGCAAAGGCCCTCCCAGCTCAGCTACTGACCTCTTCCCCTAGCCATCAAACAAACAGACAAACTTAATTCTCCTGGAGACTGAGCTATTGGAGAGTTTGGAATATAATTTCTGTTGTTAGTGTTTGTCTTCTCTTTTTAAAAGGGAAGATGCAGGCAGGAATGAAGGTGAGTAGGCAGGTAGACAGGAAGAGAGAAGAGGAAGAAACATCTTTTATTGCAGTTGTTTCCCGCAGACTGGAACTCAACCCCAAGGATATATGACTTACTCCTTTGGAGAGTGACTTAACTGCTGCTCCATCAGGGTGTTCGCCTTCTTTAAGATCACTTTTGCTTGCCTCCAGGAACAACGCAGTATTTGTGGTTAAGTGATGCGCAGTAGAGAGGAAGAACACTATGGCAGAAAGATTGCACTAAGTTTAGGCAGCAGTCCTCCCTGTTTCCTGTGAAAGTTAGATATGACACAAATATGTAAGCAATCTGAAGGCTACAACTTGCTCAGTAGGCAAGGCTTTCAGTCTCTGAAATGACTAGGGAAAAACCTAGATTCTTGGATCTCCCAGGAATAAAAGCATATTTTACATTTTTTCACCCTCAAGTCTTTCTCTCTCCTTCCTTTTCAAATGAATACCCTGATTGTCCATGGTGCAAATGTGGAAGATTAGTTTCCTTTCTCTACATTGCATCCAAATATGCAGAGCAGTGGAAGGTTAACTTTTCAGATGCCTAGGTATTATATCCATTCAAAGTAAAACCTGATTGATAGAGTAGGAATTGCCATCACCAGAATTATTGACCATTTCTCCCCTTTTCCTTTATCTTCTCTCTTTTATTCTCTTGTCACACCTCAGCTTTTCCTCATCAGTCCCTCTTCTTGCCTAATCCTTCCACTTAGGTGAGAAATAATAATAGTTTGCAGTACTTTCTCCAGAGGTAGAAAGTGGACTTAAACCAATGCTGATAGAGGCAGTGGGAGCTTGAGGTGATCCTGAGATTCCTTGTTGGGGCTAGGGGCCAGGGCTTCCCACACTCTTGTCCTCCTTGTGCTGAGCTATTCTGGTAAGGCTGTAAAAATCAGTGTGTATCTCCAGGATCAGGAAAGTTTTCAACTTAATAAACACATGGCTATAGTTCTAACATGGAGAATATTGTGAGAGGCAAATGCATCTTGAGCGATGCTTTTAATTTTGTTCCAAGTATTATACATCATGTGGTAAATTGGTTATCAGAAAGCCAATTTTGGTATTTTCTGTAAATAAAGAGTTTTTAAAATACAAATAACCATAAATATATATGACTGAGAATTAAAAGGACGTACATCGCAATGCCCACCATGTTTCTCATCCGAATTTTAGAAAGGGAAACATTTGTTTTTTTCTCCTAAATAAGGAAAAGTTTTAAGTAGAAGAGTTTGGTTAACATTTGAATTGTTTAGTGGATTTGCCTCTCATAGACTTTTAAGAAAATAATTTAAAAAATCCTTTTGTTTTAAAAAGCCCTTTTATATATTTATGTACTGTAAATTTTAAAGTAAATTAGGAAACCTGTCCTATACTTCTGTCATCTTTAGTGAAATAACACCTGAAACATTACTTTCCTGAAAATATCAACAGTTCCTATTATCTTATACATTTTCAGTCTGTGGTTTGTAATTTTACATTATTATTAAATAAGAGGCAAATAGAATTTGTTTTGTATTACTTTAATGGAAGAAAAATATCAGTTTATAGAGTTAGGGAGGTTTCCAACGCTTTTGAAATCTTGTCTTTTGTTCAACCTCTAGGTGGTTTTTTGGAACAGGATCTCATCCTACATAACATGTGGGTTATGTATAACATCTCAACACCATGGAAGGATACTTTAATGTATCCTCCAAGGTTGATTTTAAGTGTGCTATCCTTCAAGAATAAAAGTTAAAAAAAAAAAAAAAAAAAAGAAAAATTATTATCTAAGAAAAAAGCGGGAAATCTTTTATAAATATGGTGAGCGCCATTGATTCCAGTTACCCGCTATAATGTGAATGGAAATCACTATGACTGTTATATTGACATTGTTCCTTCATTCAGGATACTGGCCAAAGGAATAGTGTGTCAATGTGTAAAATTCTAGTCAAAGATAAGGCCATTGCAATGGAAATCTCAATGTGCAAAGTCTCATTGAAGCCAATGAAATTGAGTGTAATATCCATACTGCTTGCCCCAGGATTTAGTATGAAGCTCTGCACTGAAATGAGATTATGCATATAAAATGCCAATATAGAACACAATGTCCAATAAAACATTAGAAAAGCAACTTATAGCCCACACACATGGGCTTTACTTAAATTTGAACTTCATGTGCAAAATAAACCATACCACCACCTGAACACTAAATCTGCAAAATGTCCTTACTCTGGTTTTTCAAGCTTCTTTCTGCATGATTTCCGCCCCCCCCACACACACCCTGCTTATCCAAACACAATTCTTTTAAGGGCACTCTTCATATCATCTAACAATTCCCAAAGGGTAGTATAGGAGTCTCTTAAAGTGTCTTTCTAAATTAAAAGGCCCAAACAATTTGAGTGCATTTCTGAACCAAAAATATCAGAAAGTACTTGGACTTGCAAACCTATGGGTGTGTGAAAAGAAGAAAGGGACTAAAAAGAGAACGCCTCCACAGCGAATTACAAGGTTATGGGACAGGTCACTAGGAAAGGGATATAAAACTGAATGTTAAGTTGGGCTTGTAAATTATGCACCTTTCAGGGAAAGCAGGGTTGTTGCTGTTATGTCCCCCACCCTTCCTTCCATTTTGCTATTAATTCTTAACTCTTGGTAGGCAGTTCTTTAATGAGGTTGTTTGTGGCAGGTTAATTTTCTCCAATCTACTGAGTTCCTCATTTTTCCTTTTAAGAGCAGTGCTGCCTCGAGCTTTCAGTAGTTCCATTCCAGAAAACAAAATAAACATTAATGTGGTGAAGTTGCGAAGCTGGGCTGAGAATGAAACGCGTTATGTGGACAGAAAAACACAGCGCCTGGACAGATGGGAGTGGGAGGGTAGAAGCCAGGCTGAGTTGAGGGCATGAGGGATAGAGAATTCGGTCTTAGAAGAGCAATGACCCTGGGAATGTAATATATTAAATATTGCAGCGATCGATTTCAATACCCCAAGTGGACACGGGAATAAAAATTCACCAACAAGCTGAAGTGATTAGGAATGCTTTGTGGCGAGGAAAAAAAAAATGTGATTTTCTTCAGATGCTTTTTGTTCAGGTTAGAAGAGGCCTAGACAATTCAAGTCAAGCCCTGGACTCCTGGTTTGGGTTATAACTCTAAAGGTTAGTCATATCTCAATGGTGCTTCTACGTAGTGAAGAGATGGGCCTTTGTACTGAAGAGGATTAAATATCAACCACAATTATGGGCTGGTCACTCTAGGAGCTTTCCTCCCAAATTAGAGAAGACTACATTTGGGAAAGGCTGTTCCTTTCCTGTGTGTCAGTCTTTGTTTCAGCTCTGGGACACAGCAGTTGCTTTTGCACAGTTCTTTTATTAAAATCCAGGGGAAAATGCACAATATGGTATACAGAAGGTTGATTCACAATAGCAGGACATAAAAACAGCTTTTGGTGCTATGTAGGGGAGAACTATCTTTAAAATGTCATCCTCCGGCTAAAAGTATGAAACTGTCACATAGACAGACACACATACCTACCACCACACGGTTCCGTTAGTGATTTCAGAAATGGGTGGGATTTTCTGTTCTGTTTTTCTACCAAATCCAGCTGTTAGACATTCATGCCATGAACTGTGTTTCTCTCAGTCCAGGAATCTGTTTAGGGATTTGGGGAAGTCACCGTGGAGGCTGCTTGCAGCGGAGGGGGTGCTTTCAGTCACAGCCTAATGGGCAAGGTCTGGGCTCTTCACACTGGGGACATCAGGTCTGCTGCTAGGGACACACTGCTGGATGCCTGCATGTAGTGGCATCAGCCACTGCAGCTGCCTCCTCCTTCAGTGTGGCACCACAAATCTGAGAAAGAGATGCAGCATCATACAAAGGATTTCTTTAATGAGGATGAGTTCCTCAGAGTGGTTATGGGCTGTGACTGCTGCTCAGGTCTCTCTCTCCTTCCCCATCATGGCCTTCCTTATACACTACCATGGGGTTGTAGAGGGCACCCCCTTTCCAGACTGCCCTTAGTAACCCAGAGGCTGATTTCTATTTTACCCAGGTAAGGATTGATGGGAAGGTCTGAGTAAGCTTGAATACTCACATCAGGCAGAAGCAAATATATACTGGCCAAGTGGGTCAGTCCCTTCTTTGCCACCAGCCTTCCTCCAGCTAGTTAGTTGTCACTTATGATGACTAGTGCCCACTTGGCCCATGCTCCTAGAGACGAGCCTATTTCTGTAGGAAGGTCTCCTTAGCAGGGAATGGTCAAGCCAGGAGAACCTAAGCCTCCCATTCCCTTGGAATCTAATTGGACCTGACCAACATTGAGGCTGGTTATGCAGCAGAGCACTTGGGCTCTTCCAACTTGAAACTCCCAGGCTATCTGTGAAGTGATGACTGACTACAGGAAGACCCTATAAAGTTGTTTGTCTCCCTAAGGCCAGGGCACTTCAGGATAAGGAGAAAGGTAGGTAGAATGAGTTCATTCAGGTTCAGGAGCAAAATATCGATCAAAAAAACTTACTTTTAGAAGCTAGTTATTGAAATCAGGTATCACTCTCCTTCAGTATGGGAAAGACTGAGAGGCAAGTTGAGTGAGAAAGGAATTGTTCTGTTTTGCTGAGATCCCCCTTCAACCTTGTTTTGTTTTTTTAAAGGAAAGATGCAGGAATGAAGGCTAGTAGGCCGGAAGGCAGGAAGAGAGAGGAGGAAGATGCATTTTATTTTATTTTTATTTAGTTGCTCATACTTGTTGTCCCCCTTTCCTGACTAGGGACTCAAACCCAGGAGTATGTGGCTTGTTCCTTTGGAGGAGATTGACCTAACTGATGCTCCACCAGGGTACACCTCAACCCTGTTTTATTCTGCACCCCCCTGACATCCTCCTCTTCCTCTTCTTCCCACTTCTTCTAAATCACATCAGGAAGCACAAGCAGGTTGTAAGCATGGATGGACTTACATAGTGAGGGTGGCTAAAGTTGAAGTGAGGTCTGATTGGGTCTGGGCAGGTGGTTGAGAGTGTAGAGAGTCTTGTTCTACGTGACTGAGGGGTGATTAGGAGAGAAGAAATCATCTATGGGAGAGGGGAAGGAGATTCTGTTGCGGAATCTGTCCGAAGTCACTGAGGAACAGGTTCTGAGCCCAGGGCCTAACCTCTGGGGTCCGGAAAGCCTGCTCTGAGGGTATGGTACCTGTTGCCGGAGGCTGCTTGGCATTCCTCTTGCCCCCCTTTATTGTGTATCTAGGGGTTAGGTCTGGCTTCCCCTGAGGCTGAGGGATTCACCTGTCATTACGCTCACTGCCCAGGGACCCTGACAAACCTCCACAATGTGGGTCTGAAAAAGAGCGCTTAAGGTTCACTGATCTGTGTGTAGAACTTTGCAAAACTGCAAATAAGCGAGAAAATTTGTCTATTCTTGTGAAAGAAAATACAAGTTTACACTTAACATGGAAGCACGAGAAAAAAAGGGTGTGTGTGTGGAGGGAACTGCTCTGGCCAAAAGCCCCACTGTAATCTCCAGAACAATTTCATTTCCTCTGCAGCACCCTGGTTACTCCAGCCGAAGCCTCAGAAAGGTCAGGCAGAGATGGAGCTTAAAAGCCGGGGTGGGGAAGACGAAAGGTGGCAAGGTACTGAGAAAGGTCGCGGGTGAGGACGCCGTCTGGTGCGAGGAGGAAGGGACGGACAGGACAGAACAGAAGGCCACAAGACGGGCAGAGCCACGTCTTTGGAGAAGATGTTGTTTTCGAGAGGGATTTTCCTGAAGAATTCGCAGGGTCCGCCTCCCAGTCAGCTCGCTGGCTCTCTCTCCAGCTCCTTCTAGCGGAGCAGGTCGCGGGGAGCTCGGGTTTCCGCCGAGGCTCCGCGCCGCCAGGCCGCCTGAGCTCCGCCTGCTTGGCGTACAGGCCTTTCCCGCTTGCTGAGAAAGGGAAAAGCGCACGCCGGGGGTCGGTCGGGCAGGCAGGGAGTTTGTGCCCAACGAGCGCTATTCTTACGGGGAAGCCAAACCGCCCCAGGCCAGCTCGGTAAATTCGGCGGTCTGCGCGGGAGGGAAAGCGATCCGCTGCGGAGATCCCCTGCTGTCGTGTTGCTGTTAGGAAAACGGAGGGTTGCAGAAAGAAGAAGGCCCCGGCGAGCTTGTCCTCTTACTTCTAAAGGGGGAGGTTGGAACTTTTGAACCCTTTACTTTAAAGTGATTGATCGTGTCTCACCAGAGAGCGACTCTACCCCCTATCCCCACCTCCGTAGACTTCTCCTGTCACCTCGGCTCTAAGTGTGCGCGGAGAACACGCGAGGCGCGCGGGTTGGTGCGTTTGGAGGTGTAAGTTGCAAAGGCGAGCATTTGTGTATGAATGCGTGTCAAGCAATCAGATCCAGAGCTGCAGCCGGAATTCTGCTTGAATTCTGATGTGAGAACCCCTAATGGGAGGGTTGGATAGTGTCTCTTGCCCCCAAAGCCCTTTGGGTGAAAGACGCCAGTACAGCTTTTCCCATGAAACCCGCCCCTGCACGGCTGCCTCCCTCCGTGGAAGTCCTCGCAGGAGCCGGGATCCAAGCTGAGAACGTTTGGGGAACTCAGGATGAAGGCTCAAAGCCTCCCCGAGTTGATTATTAATTTTGGTTGGTCTGAGTGAGTAACACACACAACGTCTTTGCCTTTGGGAATTGTGCCGGAGCTGGGACGAAGGCACAGCTGACACAGGACAGCGACGGGAAACCAGAGTCGGGGAGACTCCCGGAGGTGTCTGAGTGGGTTGGGTAGCGGTCCCGGGGCAAAGGCTGGCTTTTTCTCACCTCTAAATAAATTCTTAGTTAACGAGTGTACACTAAACACATTAGTATTATTAAATGAGATAAAATAGGTGAGCTGAAAGTGGGGGCAATGTTAACTGGACTCAGACTTGGTCATTCTTCTCCAGTGACAAATCAGAGTACTTCCAACACGAAAATAGAAATGTAACATTAAACTGGACGAATTAATTTTTGAAGGATTTACGGTATAATTGTCTTTCAAGTGATATTCATTGCTTCCTTAGCTCTGTGGTACTGTCCAAAGACAGAAATATAAGCAAGCACATTCTGCTTTATGGAAACCCCTTAACAGTATCTCCCAAAGAAAGATCAAGACACTTTGTGAATTTTCCCCAGATAATGCCTCATATTCCGAATGACTGATCAGAGAACTCTGGTATTGTTAAATAAAATGAGAGGAAGGCGAGTGACGTGGGAGTCGAACAATGGCATTTCTGAATCAGTTTGCTTGATTGACATTTGGGATCTTCACGACCCCAGGGAATAGGACTCATTATAGTGAATACACCAAAACATCAACCAAGATTAGAACTCTAGATCCTGTTTTAATCCCATTTCAGTCTAAATTATAGTGGGGAAATATAAAATCCATGAGAGAATTACTTCATCATGTATTGGCCTAAAGTTTTAATTGTACTAAGGGAGAAATAAAAATGGAAAACTGATATACTGCTGATCACTTTAAGAATAAGCACTGACAATTAAGTAAAGTTTATGGGCTTGGTAAAATAGTGCTAAGACTATTTATGTGATCTTAATTATTTTGTATTTATTTGATGAAAACCTTCCTGGAGAGAAGCATAGGGAATTTTTTCCAATATATGAGAAAAAATATAATCCTCCTCCACTGGATACAAAATGAGGATCAGCAAATTGATGCCAACAAATAATTAGATAACTTAGAGTCTAAATTTTCGTTATTTGAAAGACTTCTCTATTTGGGAGAAGGGAATTTGTTTTTAAATGTCAAAAGTTGTTTTACATGTAAATTTAACCCAGCAAACTGTGAAAATTGATTTTTTTCAATTCCTGTTGAAAAATGGACTGTGTTTGTGTAAAGTCCATTTTTAACAACAGAAGCATGTGAGATAATGTGAACTTTGTTAGGTGAATATAACTTATGGTAACTTTACTATACACAAATTTTTGATTTTTCAATTCTCAGGACCTTGAAAAACTGCAAGTCTTTTAATTATTACACATTAAATCAAACCAACAGAACACAGAAAGGCAAAGCTGAGCTATTGTAAAATATAGCATAGTGATATTCTCTTATTTTAATAGGTAAATTGCAGCAAAGGGAAATGTAGCAGGAAGACAAAAATAAAGCAAATATGTCAAAATGGAATAGAGAAGGTTGTTGAACAATATAGCTTCACAATCTTATATTTTGAGAGGTAGATTTTAATGAGAAGCCTCTGTGTTGCATGGGAACTGGGAATCATAAAGAGTTATTTATGCAGAAAGGACAAAAATTAATTATTAGGAGCTCAGTAATCACCAAATAAACTCTGAGCTTTGAGGTTAAAAATAGACAACTATCTTCATGTTCAATTATACAGTATCAATTACTAATACAACTGGTGTTTCAGCGTCTCTGCACCAGATAGAATCTTATATTGCGATATCTTGGTATTAATTAATGACTGCTTTATTCTCATTATTCACAAGGAAAAATTGGGGTCGTGTCACATTAAAATTAAGATTATCTTAGTTTATCTGGGCTCTTAAACAAAGATCATTCAAAGTAATTATATTTTGAATTAAGAGGCAGGCAATTTATCTCGTTATTTTTTGATCAAAGACAGAAAATAAAGATGTGAAATAAGAAAAGTTTCATTCTGTAGAAAGAAGCAAACAAACATGTCTTGACTTTTGCAATATTTCCCTTAATAAAGGGGGAATGAGGGAACTGTAAAAGACGTGACTTTGCAAAGTCAAGTCCTTTTTAAAAGACTGGGATCGAAATTCTTGCTATGCAACAAGGATTCAGGTTTGATTAATTTTCTGCAAGCGACGTGACAGCGGTGTTTTAAAAGATTAATTAAAATTGAAGTGATACGGAGCAGGAATTCAACCTGCAGAGGCGTCCCTGGCGCCTCGGGGGGCTTTGCAAGCGAGTCCCAAGCCCGAACTGCGGGCTTTCCCGAGCCTGGGACGCAACTCCTGGTGTCTTGGAGAGGAATTCGGAATTTGGCTGGACGCCCGACTGGCCGCCTGGCATTGCGAACTGGCCGCCAGCTCTCAGGGGTGGGGACAGGGTGTGTCCCGGGGAACCCGCTGGCGAGAAAACTGCTGGCGCGGCTCTCGACGAGTCAGTGAGGTCCAGGGTTACGCCAAGATGCCGGAGGAGACTCCCGGAAGCCACGAGCTGGCGGACCCCGGCTGTGTCCACTCTTGGGGGAGGGGTATTCCTCCTTTGTGACCTGGCTCTTGCGGAGCCTCTTCCAGCCTTGCGAGCGTGCTTGGTGTGTGGAAGGCACTTGGGGAAGGGGCATCTACAGTGCAGCGGACGTGGAGGTCTCGGCCGTTGGACTGCGGCCATCCCGGCCTGGGCGCGGGCCTGACCCTGCAGTCTTGCCCGGTTAACTCAGACGCGGGACTCCGGGCTATCCTTCACAGCGCGGCCCAGCCAAGTCCTCTAATCTGAGTTCACTTTCCCGCCCCGGCCTCCCCTCCCCCCACATCACTGAGCGACGCTTCGCGGGAGTGAGAAATTAAGCTGAGCGCAATTGTAACTGTACTCAGGAAGATAACAATCGCCGGAGCCCTCGGGGTCGCGCGCGGCGAAGAGGCGATGCGGGTGGCGCCGGAGAGGGTGGGGGGGCGGGAAAGAAGCGGGTGTTCGCTTGCAATTAGCTTCCCCAGGGCGCGAACTGCGGCGTCCCCTTCTCTCTAACTGGCTGCGGGCTCGGGTCCGGACCATGACGCCGCGTCGCGCGGGACCAGCTGCTCCGGCTGGCGGGGATGTGCGCCCCTGCGCTCCGCGGCAACGCGCTGGGGTGCGGGCCGCGCTGCCTCCGGATTGAGTGCCGCCCTCCGACCCACGGGGGCGCCGGGAAACCCCTTCCTCCCGAGCGGGTCCCAGGGGTCCGGGCCTAAAAAGATCCCTGGGGGTTCCACGCGCCGCGAAGGCGGCAGTGTTTCTCCTCTGTCACGTCTCCCACTCCCACCCTCTTACGAGGGAACTCAGAGGTGGCGGAGAAGTGGGAAGGGAGGCGGGTAAACAGATTCTGAAGTCCTGGGACCTGGAGATAGGGAGCTGGGGGAGATCGGGCCAGAAAGGAAGGTGAAAGACACGCACACAGAAAGGGACCTTGAGGAGAGAAGGGCCCGACCTGGGGAGGACTGAGTGGGAGGTGAGGCGAGAGTCCCTGCCGTGACGAATGGCACCGGGGGACCTCTTCCCGGGGGAACCCCCACTCAGCAGCTCCCAACCTCTTGAACAAAGGGTTTGGGAAGGTTGGTCCGGGTCGGGGAGAGGAGGTGGAGGAGGTTGGAAGGCAGGCTGTGGGGGAAGGGGAGAGCGCCTTTTCACATTTCCTCCCTCGGCCCAAAAGACGGAAATCTCCCTCTAGCAAACGCGTCACTGGGGCGGCGTGAAAATCTAGGAGGGCCAGGGTTCCTTACCTAACCAGTGCACTCTTTCCTTTCCTCCCCTAGCATCCCCACCCCCTCCCGGGACCGCGGTCGGGAAGCTTCTGCCGGGGGCCCGCGGTAGTGCGGGCAGAACCGCGGGGCAGCAGCGCCCCCTGCAGGTACCGGGCGCCCAGTCAGCCGCCGCGCCGCCTCTTAAGGTGGAACTAGTCTGGTTCGCTAACTGCGCTTTGCGCTTTTCCGCAACGGTGTTTCCACCCTCTGCCAAGCCTCCCTTGCGTTGCGGACCTGACTGTCCAGACGGTCGGAGTCCGCTGATCCCTGCTGCTATTCCTTGATCCTTTGACCCCACTATCTGCAGGACTTCCTCTGCGGATGCCCGGGTATCGATTTCGACAATCACAATTGATAATTCCCTGCTGCTGTAAAAGGATGCGTAAGTCGCTCGCCAGGGCGGAAAGATTAAAATGGCAAGCCCTTAATCTGAAAGCAGACTTTTTCGTTTATCAAAAGTACAAGTCCAGGAGGAAAGGATCGCCGAGGATCGATCCATCTATGGGTCTTTCGGATCCGACTGTTGAGGATGAGACAGACCGGTGTGGGAATCACACGCAGCACCCACACTTCGCAAACTTAGGGGCAGGTGAGGGTGCAAAGGGTCAGGGAGAAGCGACGCGGCCGCAGGGAACCCTTCCCTGTTCATCTCGGACTCTCCAGCTTGGCTTCAGCCCCTTCTCACTTGGAGGGTTTATTTGCTAAGAGGGGGGCACGTGGAGAGGACCAAAGAGCAGTTTTTCTTCTTGTTTATCCTTCTAACTAAAGGTGCGTGTGAAATTATCGTTTCTTGGATATAAGTGCCTTCTCCTGCGAATTTGAGTTTCTTGGGGGTAACTTACTAAGCAAGGAGGACGCGACTGAGCCAAAACTGATACCGGTGCCATCTGAGTAAATTTCCTTACTTTGTTTTACCCTACTTCGCGTCCAGGAGAGGAGGCCGCGGGCTACCCCAGGACCGGGAGCTACCCCAGGACCGGGAGCCTGGGAGAACGCGGACCCTCTTGCTAAGGCGCAAAGAGAGTGGTGGCGGGCTACAGACCCTGGGCGTGAAGTTTGCTCACCGAGAGAACCTCCCTTCCCTGGGCAGCGCGCTCTTGGCTCCGCCCTGCCGGGACTTGGGCAGGCGGTTAGAAGCCAGCACCCCGCCCCGGGGAAGCCGGATCCTGGGTTCGGGCCGCGGCGGGAGAAGCTCGCCTGGGCAGGTGTCGCGGGGTCAGACCCGCCCTGGGGCTTGCAAACCGCAAGCGAAAGTCGAGAGGGGCTGCAGCCTTCCCTCTAATCCGTTTTACACAGTGAAAACCGCAAAGCTGTCGCCTAAGATGCGTCTTTTTAATTGGGAGGCAAACAGACGAAAAACCAAAACAAACGTTCAACAAACCGCCGGGTTTCTACTGGAGATGCAAACCGATCCGCGCTCACTTTTGCGCACGGGGCAGCCTAGACTGAGCCCTTCTCACTACGCTTTTCGCTTCTCCCGGCAGCTCCCAGCGGCGGTCTCCACCGGCGGCCCGCTTCTCCCCGGCTAGAAGCTCCCTCTAAGCCCTGTCCCACCTTGTCTCGCTCGAACTGAAAGGCAGATGTGGGCATGTGGGTATTAGGGGCTCCGAGTACTTTGAATTTGTCTCAGATCCAGATTCTTCAGAAGCTCGATGCTGGAAGACCAGAATCTGCACTTACATACAGACTTGGTTCTCGTCTGGCAGTTTTCTCGGGAAAATCAGAGGTTGAACACTCTGCACCGCGAGGGGCAAACCCTTTAATTTACCGCGCGCCAGGCTAGAGGTGCTCAGCTCCTCCGGGGAACCCCCTAGATAAGCTAAGAGTTCGGAGGGAATGGGACCGGACGGTGGTAGGGGGAGGCCGCCTGAGTCAGGTGGGCCGAGTCCCAGAAGGAAGGGTGACCTTTTCCACGTTGGTATTACGTGGAAAAGCATTGTTAGTCAAACCTGTGGTCTTCGACGGAGAGATAGGGAAGGAAGGCAAAAGAAAGGAGACAGATCTTTATTTAAAAAGAAAAAACGAGGCAAAATGGAGTGGTCAAATTGTGGAGGAGGGAAGGGAGGAAGGACGGAGAAGGCTTTCCTTCTTTGTTCTTTCAAAACTCGAGCATTTTCTTTCAAACTCAAGATGCGCAGAGGCAGCATTTCTTGGAGATGTACTTGTAATTGAGAGATACAGTTCACTTTTAAAGCATTCGCTGTGTTAAGCAAAGTTTTTAGAAGCCCTTCCCCCATGGGCTCTCTCCAGACCATTGAAACTCAAATTTTGATTTAAAATAGATTTTAGATTAAAAAAAAAAATCAGAAGAGGAAAAGAAAATCATCTCTACATATATGCACATACCACAGTTTGTCTCTCTAGTCTAAGATGAGATTCTATAGTAAATTATACATGAATGGCTATTTTTTTCCCTAGTACTAAGTTGTCATGGAAGAATCCTAAGCTATCTTTCTCTCCATTTCTCATTAATAAATCTAAGAGAGAGAACTCATTATCTGATTGTGACTTCATTCTTTCTGGCTTTCTTTCTTTCCTATATAGGAACACACACGCAGACTACACTTCATGTGCAGACTTTTCCCTAATGATCCTGTAAAATGCATGATCTATAAATCCATGCCTATGTTTTAAGTTTTAATGGAAGTTCTTTTCTTTCTTTCCTTTGAAGGTGCTGTCAGGAATGAAGGCAAGCAGGGAGACAGGGATAACCATTAAGGTTATTGAGACAGGCAGGAAGAGAGAGGAAGAAGAAGCACTTCATCTTATTTTCATTTAGTTGTTCATACTGGTTGCTTTCCTCCTCCACCCAGGACTGGAACCCAGGGGTATGTATCCTTGGCTCCTTTGGAGGCGATTGACCTAACTGCTACTCCACCAGGGTGCACTTCCATTGAAGTTATGAACGCTGTTGAGAACTTACTTTTGTTCTTTAAGGTAGGGTCTTCATCTGGGAAGAACGATTACCTTTGCTCTGAATTTATTTCTTTGTGATTAAATGGAAAACAACATTAATGAAAAATTTAAACAGTATTTTATATAAAAATATCAACAAATCATAAAACACGAACCATAATTTTTCCATATGTTCAGAATGAATGCTTCCCAATTGTAGTCATATTTTGTAAAAACCACTTCATATTAATTGAAAATGTTAAGACAGTGCATGCCTTTCACATAGAGACACTTATTCACTGAAATTTACCTCCGATAGCATAAGCTATCTGGTTCAAATTACTTAACTCCTACTGAAGGAGAGAGTTGGAAAATTAGGAACTGTGGAATAATTTGGTTTTGGTCTTTTCATGACACTTTAATTAAATCTGCTTATTTTAGAAAAAACTAAAATGGTACATTAATCCTTTAATGATCTTGTAGAATAATATGCTATTGTTATATAAGAAAGATGTACCCAGAATGTGTTTTAGTGAAACTAGATGAATACAAATCTATTAAGTTGTTTTTCTGGTGAGATTTCTTTCTCAAATGTAAGACATGTAGGACTTCAGAAGTATGCACTCTAATTTGTTCTGATAAGAAAACCATTGCTGGTTTTCTCAGAGAAGGATAGTTTTCTAAGGGCGATGCCAAAATCATTAGATAAGCATCATTTTTTCCTGTCACATCATTGTCTACATGAAGTTCCACCTTAGAAATATGCAAGACTATTATATTTGTTTCAGAAGCTTGAAAATACAATAGAATTTGAAATATGGAAAGTATAAATCATTGTTGACAGTATCTTAGGTGTTGAGAGGTGTCTTTCTGAGTTAACTTTAATAATGACTGACTTTAATAATGTTGAAAAGTAAGGAAAGAGTTCAATAGCAAGCAAGTGATGAATAGACCCAAGGAACAATGAAGCTATTGACAAAACATGCTAACTTTCAGGATTCCACCTAAATTATTTTTTCCTTCCATTGCAGAGGAAGTCACCCAAGTGCATCAGTGTTCATCAGATGCAGGGTAATAAAAATGTGAGTGACAGTCAATGAACCATGACTATAATATGATGGTTAGTGTAGGTGGGTGTGCAATGAAATATTTGTTCCTGTTTGAGGAAAGTCTGTGGTCCTCAATTGAGACAGGGGTAGTTTGTAGAAAAGAGAGAAAGAAGGCTACAAAAAGAATAAAACAAATTTGGTAATTACAAAACTATTTGTTTTCTGTTTTGGAGTTGACTTATTCAGTTTTTCCTATTAGTTATTTAGATGAAATACATGGAATATCACTTAATAGGCAGATGGTCTGATTATACATTTTCCTCTTAAAGAATCTGATGTCTGGCATTCAAAGGAAACTGGAATTCAAGTTAGTATTAGAACTTGAATTTGTTCTGTCAGAGTGAAAATTGGTTCCATTAGGCATCAGTCACAGAATTCTTATATTCCTGGCTAGAGCGGTAGAAATAATATCTCCAACTAGCTGAAGTAATAATCTTAAGTAATGCTGGATGTGCTGTGGTAAACCATCGAGGGGGGTTTAATTTTTTTAAATGAAAATTTCCCAATTTTACAGTCCTCATAAATCTGAAATAAGTCTCATTAAGGTTATCAGGGCAAGTGAAAATCTAATGTCTGATCTGTTGGAGATAACCTAATAAGAATAGCTTAAAATAAGAAATAATCAATTGCAAGCAATCTTCAGCAAGGATTCATTTCTGGACATTTTTCTTACTCACTTGTCCATGCTTCCTTCTCAGTGCAGATTTATAGTGCTCTGAGGGAAACCTTTGGAAGAAGTGATATAGTAAGACATATACTATCTAGAAGCTTAAAAATTGGTGTCTATATAAATAAAAATTTAAACAATAATAACCACCCAAAAGAAAATCAGTTTTTCCTTGGATGAACAGTTTACCCAATATATTAAGAGGAATCTGAAAAGCGTTCATGTTATACCAATGTTCATAATTTATTACACATAGGAAGTTTTCAGATAAATTCATTTCATAATATGCAGGTAGATTTATGAATGTAAACAATGATTTTTCATAAATTGAATTGATTTGAACCCTTGACATGTTTATTATATGAAGCTATTTCATAGTTTTTATTAATTAATTGTATATTATAGAAATATAAAAATTACTAATGAGGGATAGAATATTAAACTCTAGAAAAATTAAAAGAAATTTAATAAAATTCTCATTACTTTATCATGAAAATATGTTTTCATTTTTTTTAAGAGGAAGGAAGTCAAGAGGTAGTAGGCAAGAAGGAAGAGAGAGGAAGAAGGAACATTTATTTTTATTCATTTATTTTTAAAAGAAAGGTGAAGGCAGGAATGAAGGGGAGTAGGCAGGCAGGCAGGCAAGAAGAGAGAGGAAGAAAAAGTAGTTTTATTTTATTCAGTTTTTTCACATGGCTTCCTCCTGCACCTGGCACTCAAACCAAGGGATAAGTGGCCTGTATGTACTCTTTTAGAGACTACCTGCTGCTCAACCAGGGTGAGCCACATTTATTTAGTTGTTCATCTTGGTTGTTCTCAGGTCTAGAACCTGGGTCCTTGTGATGTATGTGGACTATGTCCAGTGACCTTATCCACTGGGTCACTAGGGCACACCAAGAAGAATTTCATTTTAGTTGTTTATATTAATTGTTTCCCCCAGTTGTGGGCTGCGGTCCTAGGCTGTATGTAGACTGCTCTCCAGGCATGGGCTTAACATCTGAGCCACTAGGGCGCACTGGAAATCTGTTTCGCATTTTTCTTTGAGCCGAACAGTTTTCAAATTATTTTGGCATCAGTTTCTCCTTCCATGTATTTTACTTTATTTACTTGGGAACACATGTTATTAGCTAAGACAATAGTACCAAATACAATACTCAGGATAGTTATTGAAATTTGAGTGTATTTATGGATAACTCAGAAAGCTTACTTAAATTATTTGCTTATTTTGGACTCGTTACCATCAGATTTTTTAAAAATTGATTTTATTGAAGGACTATTGTATTATAGCATTACCCAGTTTTAAGTTATACATTATAGCCACTTTGCATCGGTGAAGTAGTAGTGCACGTTCCTTTTTTCCTTCAGGATGCAAATAATCCCCTTTACCCATTTGCCTCCACCTCTCCCCCATCCACCAGAATTTCAGGTTCCTTTGTCTACAATAGTAGATGCCAATATTTTCAAGTTATGTAAAAACAAATACTCTCTTCAACAAATTTTGTAAGTGGGGCCTTCATTTGAAACTGTCCAAGTTATTTAGCAAATGATTGAAAGTAGATGAAGGAAGTAGTTTGCATTTCTTTTTGCCAATTAAAACAAAAATTGAGGAATATTCCTCTGAATGAATTTAGGTGTTTTTTTTTTTTTTTCAGAATTAAAAATAATATTTTTATCACTTCTTTTGTTTTCATTGCTTTATGCATTCTAGGACACTGAAATCATACCCCAGTGTGTAAGCCCTGCATACCGCCCTCGCGCCCTCTACCACCACCTGAGTCCCTCTGTCCTCCTCCGTCCACAACCTGGTAGCCACTGTCTTGTGTCCTATGAGTTTTTTTGAGTTTGTCTGTGCATTTTTGTTTCATTACAGTCCATGAGTGAAAAAGTTTAGGTAGGTTTTAGTTCTTACAAAACATCTGTGGTCTCCAAGAATCACTGAGCAACAAAACAAGACCCGAGTTAAAGTTGCTGCCCATTAAAAGCTAAGAGTATCTCTCTAGACTTAACCAGAAGCTGAATGTCAGGATCCAGCTTTTCCCAGTTTTGTTCCCTCCGCTTTGCCCTGTGGAAACCCAGGCTCTTCGCAACAAGTGAGGGGGAAAATGCTATGGACAGTCACTGGTGTTGCCTTTGACAGTTTGTCTCAGGGGACTTAATGTTTTCTGTGACAACTGACCAGAAATAAGTAGGAAGCTTAGAAACTGCCGAGCTCTAACACTGATCAAAGTATTGCCATAGTTACTTAGAAACTGGAAGGAAGTTTCTACATTAAAAGGAACTAGAATTTCAGTGGCCAGTGGTGTGGGTACCTACGTAGGGAAAAGGATAAACATTTGTAAATTTTTTTATAGCAATATAACATATTAATATAAGAAACTTTATTTGGAGATTGCTTTACTTCGTGTTTTAGAAATCAGAATTATATAATTAACACTACCTACATTTGTCTGAGCTCTCTGCAGCCTCCTTTGTAGTGTAGCTTTGCTGTTCCCACTCAGAGTGGAATCTATTCTCCACCCCTGAACTGGGCCTATCTACTTCATTTGATTAATTGAATATGGTGGAAGTTATCTTGTACAAGTTATGGAATTTAGGCCTCAAGAAGTTTTGCAGCTTCCACCTCTGTCCTCCTGCAACAGCAGGCCATGAAGAAGCCTGGGATGAAAGACCATGAGAGAGGGGTCAGCTGTTTGAACTGTTCCCGCTGAGCCCCAGCCCCAGCAACATCACTGAGCAAGTACAGGTAGAATCTGCAGAAGACGCAACCGCCAATAGAATCATGAAAGCTAATAAACTGCTTTTAAACCACTAACTTTGAGGTGGCTTGTTACACAGCAATAGATAACTATGCTTGTCTTGTTATTTGCAACTATTACCATTATCTAAAATTGAGTCTTATTTCTTCCCTGTCTGCCTTCTGCCAGATAGGGACCCAGGAGGTCTGCGTAACAGGTGAGAATGGGGGTGGGGGGTGACCCCAGTGAGCAGGCGCTTGGAGAGCTCCAGGGTCCTCCAGCCCTGACCTTCCTCCCTCCACAATGAAGGTCAGGTACATGTCAGTCTCTCTAGGACTCAGGTCACTCATCCCACCGAGAAAACAGAATTCCCAACACCTCTGATAAACAATGACTTCTCCACAATTGACTCCACAATTCAGCTGTGCAAAGAGAGTAAACCCACTTCTCCAAGGACAACTGGCCTGGACCACACAACATGTGGCAACAAGCAGCTGTTTGGGATCATGGCTGCAGTGAGCCTGTTTCTGCCGTAGGGAACTGACACCCCTGAGAAGACATGGCATCAGCTGTTTTTCATGTCATTTCATTTTATTTTAAAACATTTTATTTGTATTTAGTCGCCTGGGTTGTGAATCAGGTCCTTGGGATGTTTGTGAACTGTGCTGAAACTCTACTCCACCAGGGTGTGTCTTCCTTTTTTCTTTAAAAAGAAAGGTGCGAGTAGGAATAGAGGAAAGTAGGCAAGCAAGCAGGAGATGAGAAGAGGTAGAAGCACTTCACTTATTTTTGTTTAGTTGTACATCTTGGTTGTTCTCCCCTATCTAGGACACAAACCATGTCCTTGAGTATATGAGGATTGCACTCTTGGCCAGAGACAGCATCCAGGGTGTGTGCCTTTTTTTTTTTTTTTTTTTTTTTTAAGGAAAGGTACAGGCAGGAATGAAGGCGAGCAGAGGCAGGTAGGCAGAAAGAGAAAGGAGTAAGAAGAAGCACTTTGTTTTCTTTCCTTGTTTCATCTTGTTTATTTGTCTTGGCCTGGGGTGTGAACCTGGGTCCCTGGGATGTGTGCGGACTGCACTCTTGACTGGAGATGACCAAGCCACTACTCTACCAGGGCATGCCCCTGCTTTTTATTCTAAATTAAAAACAAAGTAGAGAGAGAATTTGTTAATATAACAACTATCTAAGTTGTGATCAAATTAAAGAGGTCTCAGTTTAAGAGCCTGAGTTAGCACATGTGAAGCCACCACAGGCCCAAGGTTACTATCTGTGATTGTTATCGTGACATTTGATTTTCTTTCTTTCCTTTTTTTTTTTTTTTTTTTAAAGAGGAAGGATATCAGGGAGGAATGAAAGCAGGCAGGCAGGCAGGCAGGCAGAAAGAGGAGAAAGTATCATTTTTATTTATTTACTTGTTCATTTTGGTGGTTGTCCCGAAGCCCAGGTCTCAAATCCAGATCGCTGGGATTTACACAGTCCATGCCCCAGCTGCTGGATTAGTACCTGAGCCACCAGGACATGCCAACATCTGATTTTTACTGAGGTTGTTGAGGTTTAAGGAAGTTGGTGTTCCCCCCACCCACCCCAGTCCTGGGACTTGAACCCAGAGGTTTGTGGCCTTGCCCTCCTTTGGAGGTGATTGACCTAACCACTACTCCTCCAGGGCAGGCTGAGGTCACATTCTTTTATATCATCCACAGGGCACCTTGGTGAAGTAGTCAGGGTGGCTATTATCTCTCCTGGAAAGATGAATAAGCGAGTTCAGGGTAGCAGCAGATGTGTGGAGACCAACATGTGATTTGAGAAGGGATATCTGAGGACATGTCACTGAACTTCCTTTTTCTTACTTGGAAAATGAACGGATTGTATTAGAGGATTTGTGAAGTTCCTTCAGTCATTTCAGAGATTTCAGACTGGGCCATGTTAATAAGAGCCTATTGAGAGGAGAAGGGAGCTGAGATCAATGGTAACAAGCCGAGAGAAACCAGCCTGCCTGAGGCCTAGGCAACCAGACTTAATGGAGGGCCATTCATTAATCTCATTTATTGCAACAATAATTTGCTGAGTGTCTTTTTTTTTTTTTTTTTAATGTGCCCATCAGTGTTCTAGGCATTAAAGATACAGTAGCAAATAAATCCCACATAATTTCTGCTTCTGTGGTACTTGCATCTGGTAGGGCACTTATGACAACAGGTTTCACATAGAGATAAGTGCTATGAAAAACATTAGAGTTATGGTGGTGGGTATAAAGGGGACTTCAGAGTAGTTGATCAGGGAAAGTCTCTCTGAGATGACATTCGACAGATATGGGTCCATGTCCTGATGCTGCTACTTGCCAGCTTTGTGACGTGGAACACATGTCACAGTGTGTGACTCTCTGAGTCTCAGTTTTCTTATCTGAAGTGGGGCTAATCATAGGTTGTGTAGAATGAATAAAGTATGCATATAGATGTCTGATACAGTTAAGTCTCTTAATAACTATTAATTTCCTTTCATTCTCTCTTCCAAGCAGTGTGGGGACCTCAGGCATATTTCAGTGTTTGTCAGTGGGGCAACCACTGGCAATTGGATAATTCTTCAGTGTGTAAGAAGGCATGTATGGATTGCTGGACATTTAACAAACCCGACCTTCACCAACTAGATGCCAATAGGATTCTGCAGTCATTTGGACAACTCTTAAAACCATCCTGTATCAGTTAACTTTTGCTGAGTAACAAATTATTTAAAACTTACTGACTAAAAACAAAGAAAAAAACATTATTTCTCATGAGTCACTGGGTTGGATTGGGACTCTTCTAGTTTGACTCAGATGGAATGGTCTAGAATAGTCTCCCTTATATGTCTGCAGTTCAGCTGAAGCAGTTGGGATGGCTGACTCTCATCTTCAAGGTGGCTAGCCTGGGCTTCTTTACATGTCCATTGTAGTGTTCTCAATAGCAAAAGAAGACAAGCCCCAAACATAAATACTTCTCAAATCTCTGCTTGTATCACCATGTACTAATATTCCACTGACCAAAGTCACACGGCGAAGTTCAGATTCAAAGGGTAGAAAAATGGACTGTGACTCTTGATGGGAGTAGCTGTAGTCACATAACACAGGAGCAGACATGCAACAATGGAGAAGAATTTAAGGTAATTTTTTCTGGTACTTTATTGAAGTCCTGCTCTGAGTAGGAATGATTCACATTTCTCCCAAATGGGAAATATGCTTATCCACATTCCAAGACCCTCAAAACTCTCATGCTAATTGTTGCATCAAACTTGAGATTCGCTGTTTTTTCATTTGTCCCAGATCTGAATGTGGCTAGCCCTTTGGAGTATGGCTATTGTTTTTTTATGCTTTAATTGTGGCAATATGTACATTACATAAAATTGACCATCTTAACCATTTTTAAGTGGGTTAAGTACATAAACATCGTTGTACATCACTTTACCCCACTGGTATCCGAGAATTCAACTTAATTCTGATATAATCTCTACTGAGAAAACATCAGATTCCACAGTTAAAGGGCGCAGTCTCCCAACTGCCCTCTATTTCAGCTGCTGCCAAAAAGCTCAGATTGCTATCTGTGCTTCTGAGCAACTGGCTGTAAGCTAAAGATTCTATCCTCAGGTTTGATGATCTTGCTAGAGTGGCTCACAGAGCTCAGGAAACTTGTTTGACCTGGTGATCATTAGATCATCAACTTATTACAAAGGCTATTCTTTAGAAATGGCCAGATGGAATTGATGCACAGGGCAAGATAAGGGAAGGAACATGGGGCTTCCCTGCCACTTCAGGGCTGTCATTCCCCCCAAATCTCTGTATACCCTGAAACTCTCTGATGTCTCTTTTTTTGGTTCTGTGGAAGCTTTATGACTGAGGCATTATTGATTAAATTATAGGCCAATGGCAACTGAACTCAACCTTTAGACCCTCTACTCTCCCTGAGGGTGAGATTGGAAGTTCCAACTCTTTAATCACATGGTTGGTTCTCTAGGTAACTGCTTCCATCTTTAAGTGCTTCCTAAAAAAGTCACTTCATTAACGTAACAAGAGAAACTTTCAACACTTAAGACAAGTTAAAACATTTGAGAGATGTGGGATAGGAACTGCAGATTAAGACCAAATATATATTTCTTATAAATCACAATATCACAGTCATCATCACCACTCTCCATCCCCATAATGCTTCATCTTATAAAACTAAAACTCTGTACATGTTAAGCAAAAAGTCCCTACTTCCCTTTCCCATAAACTTTGGAAAGTACCATCCTGCTTTCCGTCTTTATATATTTGACTGTTGTAAATGCCTCCTATAAATGGAATCATGCAGTGTTTGTCCTTGTGACATATTTCCCTTAGCATGTCTTATGCTTCAAGGTTCATCCACGAGTCTTCCTTTTTAAGAAAGAATAACACTTCACTTTTGTTTTGATTTAAGAGAAAGGAAGGAAGGGAGGGAGAGAGGAAGGGAGAGGAGGAAGCATTTTTGTTTATTTGTTTCACCCCATGCCCACCCCACTTCCATGTCATGAACCTGGGTCCTTAGTCTTTACATGGTCCACATCCCAGCCATTTTAGTCACCTGAGCCACGAGGGTGCACTGATGCTAATTTTATTTATGCAAATGTATATATAACAATCTTTAGGTTATAGCAATTTTGAAGTCCAACTGGGTATGTGGTGTCAGATTATTCTTAGTCTGAGGACAAAGGAATGAATATTCTTTTATTAGGGCCTGGTTTTACTCTGTAGAATGGTATTCTAGCCCATTGCTCTTTGAAGCTCTTGGCTCTACTTTCTAAGATAAACCTGTGTTGGTAGCTGAGTAGTTTCCTCAGCCTTCTTCCTGTCAATGGAAACTTGGGGGCTAAGAGGTTTACTTGAAGTTTGAACAATCTCAGTCTGTATTTGATTTGAACTGAGATAAGTCTCTTAAAAAAACCCTGTGGGCTTTCTGTGTATCAGATTATAGTCCACTCCATTTTATAAATTCATATCCACAGTTGTTTTTTTCAAACAGGCCTACCCTTTAGACTTATTCGTAGCAATTTGGGGATTAGGCCTCTTTCAGACCATGTCCTTAGAATTCCTGGAAGTCCTTTCTTCTAACTGAAAGTGTACCAGACACCACCTGATTTGATCTTGATCCTGACACTGTTTCTTACTCTTACTGCCCAGATCAGCTGGTGATATGAACCAATTTTAGTTTTCCAACATAAGCAAGTCATGGATTTTCTGTTTCTTTTAAAGTCTCCTTGTAAACTACAGTTCCTTCTTTTGTACGACTCCCTCTTGTAGTAAGTTTATCACACAGAACTAGGATTAACTAACTGGCACTTTCGACATTCTGCTTGGAAATCATGGTATCAGATCCAAAAGTTCATTAGGTACATTTTCTATCTTCCAAGTTACCACAGGTACCAGTGTTGCCAATTATTTTACAGCTGTATAACACAAACCATCCTTTCCAGCTATAATAATAGTTTTTCATGAGTTTTCCAACCTCTCCTGGTGATCTGTTCGCTGTTTTTCCCAGCATTTGCTCTTTCCTTGCTTCTTTTTCAGCCTCTACCCATTACCCATTCCCCAAATGAAAGCCACACATTGCAGGTTTTGTTTTAATGGCACTTTACCTCCAGGACCAGTCATTGTACAAGTGAAGGTTCAGTCGGGAAGCAGAGCCATCAAGAGCAAGGTTCTTTATAGGAATTAGAGATATTACACAAATATCAGAGAAAACAGGGAAATGAAAGTCCAGAATGGAAGCTGAAGGAGCAAAAGAAGAGTCATTATCCAGTCTGCCTGAAGCCCTGGAGTGGTTAGATAAATTGGAATGGCAGAGGAACCTGAAAGGCCAAGCACTGTTCAGACCCTATAGTGAAATCATAGGCAGGTCTTCAGAGAACTGTTGTGTCTGTGGATCTACATCCACACATCTGGGGCTGTGGTTGGCTTTCAGGTCAACGCTTGGGAAGGTGATCTGAATGCAGAGTGAAGAATGATGACAGACTGGGTCCATGCCAAACACCTAGGAGCCTGTCTTTCACCCTACTACCTCCTGAAGATAACGGCTGTGACTTCGCCTCTGCCTTCCAGATTTCACTGTAGTCTCTCTTCCAGTCAACTGTAAGTTAGAACACACCGGAAAGGGATTTTGGGAATTGTAGTTAAACAAGATGATAATAGCACAAAAAAAACCACCCTATGTCTTTTCATGCCTCTTGGGGGAACTGGCACCATTTATTTGATTTCCAGTGTGAGAGTCACAGAAGTACAGAAATGTTGGCATTTTGTGTGTGGAGAGGAGTGAGGGATAGTGTCATGCTGGTTTTGAGTGATTGGTCCAACTCTATTTTCTGTTGGGAAATAGAAAGCAGCCTGACTATTCATGGTGTCCAAGAATTACCTACGATTGTAGTTTCCAAGAGTAGATTTCACATTTACTTCTAGATCCATTGTTATCTATCTTCATGAAAACTGATCGCATCAAGGATGCTAATAACCTGCTACTAAATCCAGTGGAAACATTTTGGTCTTCCTTCCTTCTCTTCCTTCCTTCCTTCCTTCCAGCCATCTTTCCTTCCTTCTTTTCTTTCTTTTGAAGGTGGTGTTATTAGGAGAGTGTGACTTGTTGACCATTTCCTCTCCTTTCTGTGGTTCCTAGGATAGTTTCATCTTTTGGGATTTCTTTTGTTCTGCCCATCCTTGAATTTTCATGTTGGGCCTATGTATGCAAGGCTTCCTTCTATTCAGCAGTGGTGGGAACAACTCTCAAGAACATACTGGATGCATCTCTTCCCAATGCCAGTTCAGTGATGACAAGTTAGTAGTTTGAAATTGGCCACGGTGGGAGTGTTTACACTATAGTCATGAACAAATGCTACAAATCAGGGCTTTTTTGTTGGAGAGCTGACTGTTAAATACTTAAAAACAAATCACTGCTTCTGTTCTGGCTTTTCACACTCTCTGGATCATTCACTGTTACAGTTTCAGCACCACCTCTATATTGATGACTTTCCCATCTTTCATTTCTAGTTAGGATCTTCTTTAGGCCCAGCTGTTTACTGTTCAAGTTTTCTTTGGCTGTTCCACAGCATATCATCTTTCTCCTTAAAACAGCTTCTTTTCTCTCTTTAATGGTCTGTCTCAGTGAATGGCACTACCTGTCCTCTTTCTCACCCTACTTCTCCCCACTCTTTATCCAAACAATCATCAAACATGCTCAGTTCTTTTGGAGATCATCTGCTTTTCTTCATACCCATTGCTATAACTCTGGGTAAGAGTTTCTCTTTCAGATTCCAACAATAATTTACTTTATCGGTCTCTTGGCTTGTTACAAATGCCCTTGACCCTTTTATTTTTGGTTACATTTATTTTGAAATGAAAAGCAAGATACACACACACACACACACACACACACACACACACACTCTCTCTCTGAGAGAGAGAGAGACAGAGAGAGAGACAGAGAGAGAGACAGAGAGAGACAGACAGACAGACAGAGAGACTTTGTACCCATTCACTCAGGTTGCCATAACAGAATACCATAGACTGGATGACTTAAAAACAACAGAAATTCACTTCTCACAGTTCTGGGGGCTGGGAGGACGGGCTTCTCTGTGCGTTGGTTCCTGGGACAGCAGAGACATGCTCACGGATTGTGTCACTGCAGTCATGATTTCAACCATAACTCGTTGACATGTAGTGTGGTCCAGGCCAGTTGTCCTTGGAGAAATGGGTTTGCTCTCTTTGGGCAGCTGAGTTGTGGAGTCAATTGTGGAGAAGTCATTGCTTTTCATAGGTGTTGTGAATTCTGTTTTCTTGTTGGGATGAGTGACCTGAGTCCTGGAGAGACTGCCCTTCACCATCCCTGCCTCAAATACAGGGAGGAAGTCAGGAAAGAGGGCCCTGGGCTGCTCTCCAGGGGCCTGTTCATTAGGGGCCGGCTCCCTTTCCTCCTCTTCTTCCAGATCTCCTGGGTCTCCACCCAGTGAAAGGAAGAAAGGAAGTCGAAGGAGGAAGAAGGCTGACTGAGTTTTTCATTCCAACTACTTCACATCAAGATCTGTCACCTCTAGGTTTTAAATGTGCAGTATCCTCTGTCTGAAACACTCTTCCTCTCCACCCTTACCTTCTGCATTCACCACCCTGCACCTCCATCTCACCCTGTAACGTAGAAATCCCTTTTGTGTGGCAGAGACAATGTTCACCAAACCATTTTATTTTTTCCTTTGGGACCCAGAAAACATGTGATCCATCTCTCTTGCAACTAGGGAAGACAGGTCCTGGCTAGTGGAACATAAATGAAAGTTAGGTGTGTTACTTCTAGGCCCAAGTTGTTAGGTGTCTGATGTGACTTTTCCTTACATGCCACCAGTACCACCTCACACCTGCTGTGTTTGCTAGCAGGCTGATGGAGGGGTAACCTTCAACATAATAAGCTGGTGTAGAAACAAGGTGGAAACTGCCTGGGTCCCTGAAATACTAAAAATCTGCCTGAACTGAACAAAAATAATGATCATGTTAAATCACTGACATTTAGGTGCTGCTTGTTTTACAAGCAATGTCCTTATGAATCAGTCTGGGAATGGGTTCCTGTATTCCTTTATGATTTGCTGGTTTACTCTTCTATCTCTTCCCCTCACGCTTTGTACTTACTCCTGATATAGAACTCTCTCAGTGTAACATAAATGCCTGTTTTCTTGTTTCTTTCTGGCAGCTGTAAGCTTGTGGAAGACAGGAATTACATCTTGCTGGAGGCGGCTCTCACAGCATCCGGGAGAACAGCAGCTGGTTTGTTAGTTAGCTGTATTAACGCAGACTGTTTTTCAAATCTTTTCTGTCAGTTACTTGAGGTCTCACATCTGCATGAAATCCAGAACCTCTAAGTTATCGAAGAATAGCAGGGGCTTATGCAGTCAAAGGGGATATGTTCCAGTGTACCCTGGTGGAGTAGCAGTTAGGTCTGCTGCCTCCAGCTGAGTGCATCACATGTATCCCAGGGACACAGGTTTGCTTCTCAGGGCTGAGGGGACAATCCAGATGAACAGCTAAACAAAAATAAATAAAAATGTTTCTTCCTCCTCTCTTTTCCTGCCTGCCTGCCTACTTGCCTTCATTCCTGCCTGTACCTTTCCTTTAATTTTTTTTTTTTAAAGAAATACTCTGCTCCCAAATATCAGGTAGAGAAGTTAGAGAATGAATTAGTTCATGAGGGGGCTCTGGTTTAGGGCTGCTTTTTAGATCTTTTCCTTCAAATAGATTTTATTTAAGAAATAAATTGACAGAAATAAAAACAATTTACTAATATGTCAAAAAATTTATAACAAAATCCACAAAGAACAAAATGAACTCAGCATATTTGATAATACAAATCATTAAAATTCAGTTAAATGTTTCATGCTATGTAGAAAGCAGGATATTCTATTTTTCATTTAACTCTGTAAGCTGACTTCTAAATTACATTGTTTTATGTGCTCTAATCACAAATATTAGTATGTGACTCTTAACTGTACATAGGTAACTATGGTGATATTTTCGTAAGGCCAGAAGCTAAATATTTGGACTTACTGCTAAGATGTACAGAGAACCTGAAATATTCTACCTGTAGCTACCTTAATATAATTGTCTAAAAATTATATAAAAGCATGTAATGAGAACTGATAAAAACCACCAAGTATAGGAAACTGTCATTACACAATTTTTTTTTTGAAGGAAGGGAGGGTGAGGAGAAAGAAGCATTTAAGGAAGGAAATATATTTATTTACTTGTTCATCTTGGTTTTTCATCCTGGTCTACCTGGGTCCTCAGGTCTGACATGGTCTGCATGTCAGTGTCTCAGTTACCTGAGCCACAACGGCACACCCCTCCTCGCATAATGAACTAATCTAGAAGGATGTGTGCTTTTTTTCTTTTTCTTTTTTTAAAGAGAAGAAGGAAGGAAGGAAGGAAGGAAAGAAGGAAGGAAGGAAGAGAAGGAAAAGGAAGCATATTTATTTATTTATTTGCTTTATTTATTTTTTTTATTCTCCCCAACTCTGGGTCCTGGATCCTTGGGCTTTATAGGTTTCACACCTCAGCCGTCTCGCTTGCCTGAGCCGTAGAACACAGCTGCGTATGCTTTTGTGCTGTAACAACAGTGGAAAGGTTGACTATCCTGTGGCACAGCCAGCTGAGACCCCGGTGTGTGGACCATGTGAAGCCCAAAATACTGGATTTGAGACTCGCAGCTGGGTAAATAAAACAAGCAAAACAACCCCCACAACTAACTGGGAAAAAAAAAAAAGAAAAGAAAAAGGAGGGTGTGTCCTGGTGGCCTCATAGTCTGGTCCACCCTGGGAGCAGCCCCACATACATCCCAAAGTCCCAGGTTCAAGTCCCTGACTGGGGTGACAACCCGTGTGAACAACTAAAGAAAGACAAAGTGCTCCTTCTTCCTCTCCTTGCCTGTCTAACAACTTGGCTGCATTCCTGCCTGCATCTTTAGTTTACAGAAAAATGCGGAAAGATGCTTCCTTCTAATGTAGTAACTCAAGAGTACAGAAACTGTGATTTATTATTATTTTTTTATTATTATTGTTATTAGTGTTTTACCCCTGGCCCTGGATAGGGAACCCGGGTCTGCAGACTTTACATGATCTGCACCTTAGCTGCCTGAGCCATAGGACTGTGACACAATTTTTAAAAAATAATCGCAATTATTGTCTTTAAAAGGTGCAGGTAGGAATGAAAGCAAGTAGGTAGGCACACGGGAGGAAAGAACACTTTATTTATTTTTATTTAGTTGTACATCTTGGTTGTTCTCCCAGATCTGAAGATACCTTTCTGTGCCTTAAGTTTACTTATCTGTGAAAGAGGTAAAATTAACTACCATATAGTTATTGCAAAGTTGAAAAGAGTGGCTCTCTGTAAAACATTCAGAATAAAGGCTAACACCCTGTAATATTCTCTGCTTGCTTGTGCCTGCCAGTGCCAGGTATTTGTTCGCAGGAAGACCTCCAAACCCGTCAATGAATCCAGATTTCTGTTGGGTGTATTGTAGATAGAGGAACCATTTCTTCAGGACTTCTGCTGTGAGCGCACCCCTAGATCACTGCTATAATATCACTGAAGAAGGGTGGTTCAACCCAGACCTGGCCCCATCGATAGAATGACCCCCTTGCCAGTCCCAATCTCTGCAGAGGAGAGGACAATTTTCTAGTTCGCATTCATGTTCAGTCATTATCCCAATGGCCCAACCACTGGGACAAAGTACAGGTCTTCTAGGCATCTGTAGCCAGAGTGCGCCTATGAATCCTTTCCTAAGCTGAAGTAGAGTAGAAGGAAGAAGCAATTACCATTCATTTATATGGAAATGTTTTTTTGAGTGTTCCCCTGACTGAAAAAATAACCTAGCAAATCATACCAAATAACACATACAGCCTAAAATCACACTCACATATAGTAAAAACAAGAAAGCTCTGATAAATACACTGCCTGGAGAAAATTCCCAGGGAAGGTGTTTGGTGGGGCCACTCTTGCCGGTCTGGATGCAACTGACTCTAGAAAGGGCTGCTGCAGAATCAATGCTATTTTGCTTTTGTTGTAAAAATGAAAATCCTCTTCAGACTCCTTTTGGTTAACAGAAAAAGGTAGTAACATAGGTTTTTGTGAAAGCGGTGCGGCATGACTTTCAAAAATCTGGATCCAGAGAGGTTGGCAGCCTGTTTCATACCTGTAGCGGCTATTCTTCCTCCTCTGTGGCCTTCTGTGCTGACAGAGGACCTGGGTCTTCTGGGCAGAATTTTCCTTCCTAGTGAATTCCCTTTTGAAGCCTTTGATGTCCTCTGTTCCCACCAGTTTTTCAAGTCTTCAGACTGGTTGTAAGGGCACTGAATCTCACAGGGGAGAAGTCAGGGTTTTATTACTTTCATCCCAGGATGATTCTTGATCCTCAAGGAAATTTATACACAGTGATTGATGCCAGTGCCTGAGACTGATGAGTACAGAGCTCCTCTCGGAAAGAATTCAAGGAGAGATGCTTTATTCCAGCACCACGTGACAAGTTCATTGGAAACTGCAGCAAAACTACAGCCCGCATTGCTTGAAGGTCACAGAGAACAGAGTCTCTGTCCCAGTGGTGACGCATGTATACCTCCCAGGAACTGCATTTCTCCTGGAAGTTGAGCGAGCTGGTAAGGCTTCCTGGAGAGCTGGAGATCTTGGGAGTTGCCTGCATTTTCTGGTGGGAGTTCCGACACAGGTTCATTTTAATCCAACTAAATGTATCTATGAAGATTACTATATATTTCCTAAAACACCAAGAATTTAACGAGAAGAGTGTTGTATGTTTTTATACATCTCTCTAATATCCGGCCTAACAAAAGACACTGGATTCTCATATTTGCTTCTGCATTTAACTTGACTGAAGCAGCTGGAAAACACGGGAATATTTTGGGAACCTGTAATCACAGGTATTATTCTTTGCTACTACATCAGAACTTGACAAGTGGTAGTTTCTTAAAATTTAGTTGCAGTGTAGAATCTGACATATCAAATCCATTTGTGCTTGGAATGGATTTTTTATTCACACATACTTATGTCATGTGGTGCGTTGTTCACGTGGAAAATGTTGCTTCACTAAATTATGTAGACCCTCTGAATGTTGATGCATCTCGCTATACAATAATAAAATAATTACATTTGTTATTATCACCATTAATCTACTCAGAAACTGTTAAGTATTGGGAAGCTATTAAGGCAGAGAGAAGTTTTCCAAAATTCTAATTTTCATTTGAAAGCTGTAATTTTGTCACTGGCCATCAACACTGCGGAGGCTCACTTCATTTATGTTCGGGAAAATGTGCCAAATACTGAAAATCACCATCGTATGTTAGTTATTCTTTCAAGTGAAAACAGTGTTCCACGAAAAATCTTCTAGTTCAGCTCAGAACTCAGCAACACAAGTGCTTTCCTTAGGGGTAACTATCCTTTGACATGCAGCAGAAACACTTTATGCGAAATTCTCATTTTGACGTTAGAATATTATTAGAAAGATATGCAATTAAGGTTGGATTTACATTGAATATAATTGATGATTTTAAGTAAAAGTAGCTTTATTTTTAATCTATCCACCTCTTTCTTTTAACTGTGAGTACACGACTGTGAGAAATACAATGACTACCAGTACAGTTTTGTGCTGCTGCCTTGATTTGTGCTAAGTGGTTGTCATTTTTACCCACATTTGCTTTTGCACCACCATTGCACATGCAAATGCAGGTAGTGAAAAAGGCAATGACATCTTAGTAATATCATAAATATAGTTTTTGTTTTAAAGAGGAAGGAAAGGATGGAGAGAGGGAGGGAGGGAGAGGAGGAAGAAGCAATTTTGTTTGTTTATGTTTCGGTCTCCCTCCTCCACTCTCACCTCAGGGTTCTTGGGTTTTGCAAGGCTGAGACCCCAACTCTCTCAGCCACCTGAGCTACAAGGGCCCTGACCCATGAATATAGTTTAGATGGTGTAGTTCTTCTGAGAGGATCTTGAAGATTTTCAGAATTTACTTTAAGAACTGTTGAGGTGGGCAGTTATCCTCCTCCTCTTTTTTTTTTTTTTTTAAGGAAAGGTTCAGGCAAGAATGAAGGCAAATATGCCAATGTGAAACAACCAAGGTGAAAAACTAAAGAAATATAAAATCAAGATGCTTCCTCCTCCTCTCTTTTCCTGCCTGCCTACCTACTTGCCTTCATTCCTGCCTGCACCTTTACTTAAAAAAGAAAGAAAGAAATCAGATGTAGTTTCAAATCTTTCGATACCTTGGTGACGAGCTGACCGCTGGCACCACTGGATGACTATTCTCTACTGTGGAGGTAGCTGGGACTCAGGGATCAAAGTCTTTGATTATACACTAATTGAAAGGAGAAAAGACCTCTGTGTTTATATTATTATAATAGAGAATTTTTCAAAGACCAGGATAGAAGTACTTAGAAGGAAAAATCAGTCTGAATTGGAGCCAGTTTTATTAGAACTGCCACTACGCATAGTTATGTGTAGCAATATGTAGGAGTCAAGACAGAGTTTAGTGTAAGAATCCAGAGAAATCAATATGATGAGGTGACTAAGAGAAATGTTAATCCCTTCTGCTCCCCAAGAATCCTTAGAGATAATAGGAGGAACACTAGATTTCTTCCTGAACATAGGATGGGAAAGTGAGTTGTTTTAATAAAAAACTTGTTCTCCCATTTCATTTGTAAATGTTTCTGGCTTTGTAACTTTTTAAGCAATTGCTTATTTTTTTAGGATTAACTTTATTTTTAAAGAAAGGAAGGCAGGTAGGCAGGAATGAAAGCAGGAAGACATGAAGGAAGAGAGAGGAAGAAGCAGGATTTTTTATTTGTTTCATTTTGGTCCCACCTCTAGGCTATGAATCTGGGTCCTTTGCCTGGTCTACACACCAGTGTCTCAGCTACCTGGGCCAACAGGGTGTGCCCCGACTTTGTTTTCTGAATAGGTATTACATAGACATGATATGAAATATTCAAAAAGCAAAAAAGGAGCACATCCTGGTGACTCAGGGATTAAGTCTGTAGCTCTGGTGTAGTCCACATAAAGCCCAAGGACCTGGGTTTACTACCAGGAGCTGGGGAACCACCAATATGAACAGATAAATAAATGCTTCTTCCTCTTTTTTCTTCTTTCCTTCCTTCCTGCTGACTTGCTTTCCCTCCTCTGTAAAAAACTAACTAAATAAAATGAAATAAAAAATAAAAAAGGGTGTAAAAATGAAAAAATAAGCTCTGTCCCTCTATTTCTTCTCTATTGGGTCCCCTTGTTATTCATTTCTTGAGTATCCTTCAAGACATATTTCAAGCATTTTTATAAACATGTAGGCATGTACATTGTTATTTTTCCTCATATATACTCCTGCATTTCTCTTTTTATTATTTCTTCCACTTTGTATATCTTGGGTAGATCTTTCATATCACCACATGTAGAGTGGTTTTTTTTTTTTTTTTTTTAAATTTTGACTATGGAGTAATTCATGCTTAGAAGTACCATTATTTCTTTAATTATCTTTTAGGGAACATTTAATGAAGCTGTAATAAATATATATACAATTTTGAAAATGCGTTAATATGTTAGTGGGATAAATCCCTGAGAATGGAACTGCTAGATCAAATTTAGATGTGCTTAAAATTTTAATAGCTAATGTCAAATTACTCGTATACATGTTCTGCCAATTTGCACTTCTACAAACTAATTTTAATCTGGGAGTATAGAATAACTTTGGATGACCAAAGGACTTGGAGTCGTCAAGCAGCTGAATTTTGAGTGACATATAAATAACCTGTTTGATATACCTTTGGGATGTCTCACACCTGTGGCTCCCACTCTGGGTCATACCAAATGGGTATTGAATATATTGGAATGCTCTTATTAGTTTCTTTCGTGGTTTCATATCGCCTGTCCATGTTTAAGCCTCTTTCCTTCTTGCTTTCTTTGTTTCCTTGGGTGATTTGATTCTTTCTCTGGTTTTATATATCACAGATGCCTTTCAGATCGCTATCTTCAGATGGAAACCCAGGTCCTTTTTGTTCCTGTTTGTATACTATTGCATGTACTCTGGGAAATTCAGAATGGAAAGGAGTATGTTTTGATGTATTGGAGGGAAAAAGAGAGGAATGTTTTATTCTCATGAGGTTGGAGTGATGGTATAAATTTCAAGGAAAGCCAATGACTTGTCAAGATTGAATAGCAACAGTAGTTATCATAGCCTGATAGTCTGATATCTAGGTTTTGTATTTGGAGGGTGGAAAATCCTAACCCTAAAGACAAGAGCTGGAAAAGAAAAATAAGTGATTTGATCACTGCCATAGCCTTGGGATGGACCTTCCAGCCTCCAGTTGGTTTCTTTATAATCTTTATAATATCCAGATCTGCCGTGCCTCTAACTGCATGTTTTTCCCATTCTCTCCTCCCACTCTCCTCCACCTTGAGTGGTTAGCCACACCGAACTCCTCACTGGTACCTCCTCTTCCTTCCTGGTTTACTTATCAAGTGGAGAGCTGGTTAAAGAATAGCTTTTTTTTTTTTTTTAGGAATTCTTTTCTACTCTTTCTAAAAGAATGCTTGAGTCAGAGAGAATCACTTTCCATAATGCCAGGGACATGAGTACAAAGTCGCAGCATCACATTCTTCATGGCATCCTGGGATCATCTAACTAGGCCTGCTGTGCTGCTGATATGCACTTCCATGAGGGTCTGAGTATCCAAGTCTTCTTTATAGTCCCTACAGCTCACAATGGCTGACACCTATTAAGTACTAAATGCAAATTTGCTGAGTCCACGATCAAGACACACAGTATTAGAGTAGTATGTGTGATTTGGGGCAAATCCTTTATTCTCACCTGGGATCTATATTTGTAAAAAATGGTCCCTTCCTTCCTCAAAATTTTATAAAATCCTAAGATGATAAATGAGTCTCAACTCTTGAAATTAAAAATTAGGAAGTATTACTTTTACTCTTTCAGTGACTTGAATCACATTTCATCAATGTGAAATCTGATGGCTGACGACTTCTTAGATTGGTTGTTTCTGCTTTGCTGTATTACTGAGCATAAAATATATAGATTTGATGTAATTACATTATTATACTACCAGAACTCCTGCAATGTATGTAAACATTTGTCTCATATTTTTCTGCTATTTTGCCATTTGAATCCTCACCGTCCCCAGTTTTATTGACAAACAAAAATTGTATATGCTTAGTTTGTACAAAGTGATGCTTTTTTGCAATTTTTTTGTTGTAAAATATACATAACATAAAATTGACCATTTTAACTGTTTTTAAGTGTCTCCCCTTTACATTTTATTGGCAAGTAATTGAAAAACATTATTCTAATTTTCGCTCCAAAAACTTCAATAATATTTAAATATTCATATATATCAATATATGGATTTCTACTATAGCCAGTGGAAGTTTGTCTATTGTCTAAGAGATTCATCACCTAGAATGCATAACTATAACATATTTCAGACCACTTTTTAATGAAAATGTAATGACAATATATAGCTAAACCTTTATAAAAGCTTGAGCACTTTAGAAGTTTGCTACTCAAATCCAAGATAAATATTTTGATGAGGAATGAAAGACTAATTTTAAAATGTATGAGAATAGTTTGAACTTTAGTTGGGCTTTAGAAATAGTCTTTCAGTTTTTTCTTTAAGTTCGATTCCTTGTTTCTGTGTAGACTTGTAGCCTGGTAGGAAAACTAAATATAATTTAATCAGGATGTTTTGAGTTCTGCTTTCTCTTACCTGGTATAACTCAAATTTTTGAAAAAATTATTTTCTTAATCAGCTTTACGTATCATGAGAAGTCACATTCTTTAAAGTGAAATCAGCTTTATAATAAGTCAGTGATCAAATCTGAGAATGCATTCCAATGTAAAAATGTTCTTGTTCTTCCTGACATGTTGGCATGCTGTTCAAGTTTTAAATAAGGTGATTTCTTCCCATTTCATAGCTGGAAGATGTTGGGAGTAAAACCAGTTCAGCTGTTTTTGTATAAAACGATTTTATAAAATCCTGGTGACCTTTTTCTGCCCTCAAATAACTTTAAGAACAGTTGGACATAAAAACTTCAAACTTTACATATTCATAGCTCTCAGAGGAATACAATCATTGTTAGTATGAGAAAAAGCTTAACTTTTTTTTTTTTTTTGAGTTGGAAAGCTCTAATATTACATGTTTGCACATGCTTGGTACATAACTCTTAGCTGGCTGATAAAAATTGATATAAGACTTTTATAGCATATGTGTAAGATCCTGGTTTTTTGCTTTACCATGCCTCAAAACTTGCAAAGCATATGGAATTTATGCTGTAACCTTCATATTGAAGTGAAAACTTTACATCTGTTCAGCAATATAAAAACAGAAATCCTGCTACAACATTGCAAAAGTCATATATAGAAAATCTGTTGATGGTGTATCCAAAGAATTGATCTTAGCTCTGGTCACGTCCCATCAAAACAGGCCTTAGTGTTCATTCTCATACTCCATGGGAAAGGGATTTTTTTTTTTTTTTTTTTTGAGGCTCCATAAAAGATTCTCACATACATTTTGGATAGAGCCCTAAGTACAGACTGTTGATTGCTAGTATGGTCAGGTATTTGGCACTTGGACTCTAAAAATAACTTTCCTCAGAGTTCCATTTAGAATTTTGGAGGTAGTTAACTCTTTAGTGCCTCATACAGAACCCTCTGGATGTCTGGCAACCACCCAAAATGCATGCCTTTTATGTTATCCTCTCTCCAGTTTCAATTCCACATTATTTCCCATTCCCCTTTGCCCATTCGTCTTCCAATGGTTGTGTCTTGTCTCTGGAATCTCTTCCATCATGAACAACCTCGCCCCTCACCCTAAGCCTCTTTCTAAAAGTCTTCCTCCATTCACTCCAAAGAGATGCTGCTCATTCTTGCATCCCTTACGATGGTCAGAAGTGTTATTTTTCTTGCTAATCTTCATTCCTGCTAAAAAAAATTCTTAATACCAAAGTCATAGAATGAAAACCCAGACTCCCCTAACCAGGAGATAAATATTGTTCTATTTTTTGAGTACATCCTTCAGAATATGTGTAGTGATGATATTGAATGTATTCCCCCCGCACATAACAATAATATGTTCTAAGTTTCTCTGAAAATTTTTGCTCTGAATTATTTCAAGTATCCAGATAGGAATAGATAAACATAAAGGAAACCTTATATACTTACTATCTGGCTTTCGGAGTTTTATTTTATTATTATCATTTTTTTTTTAAAAGGAAATGTTCAGGCAGGAATGAAGGCAAATAGGCAGGCAGGAAGAGAGAGAAAGAAGGAAGAAGCATTTTTATTTTATTTTATTTAACAGTTTATCTTGGTTGTTTGCCCCAGCTCTGGGTCTTGAACCAGGGATCTTAGGATGTATGTGGACTGTACCTCTGTGGACTAAACCACTAGGCCATCATGAAGCACCCTGCGTTTTAATAGACAATGGATTGAGTATCTTTTGTTACTACTTCAGATTCATTCTTTTGCCTTCCACTTTCTTCAAAGTGCTTCTAGAGACTGACCAGTTTGAACTGAGTCACTGACTCCTCTCTGATTTTCAGTTAGTTTGGCCTATGGAAGGAATAAGCAGGAGGATGCTGAAGGTAAGAGGTGAGTGAGGTCAGGTTATTTATTCCTCTACTCTCTAGCGTACCCTGCTGGGTTGTTGTTGGTTGGCTGACACCTACTGAAAGACCTGCATGGCAACTGTCTCCACATAGCTATCCTCTCTCTGTGTTCTAATCACCTCTTCAATCCTAGGATAGAAACGCTTTCTCCTGTGACTGGCCCCAGGATGCTAGACCATCCTGTGCTGGTCTTCAGTTGTTATAGGTTCAGCTGTGTTTCTCCAAATCGATATGTTGAAGTCCTAATTCCCAAGTACCACAAAATGTTACTTTATTTGGAGATTGGGTCTTCATGGGAGGAATCAAGTTAATGTGAAGTTATTAGGATGGGCCCTGATCCAATATGATTGGTTTCCTTACAAAAAGTGGAAATTTGGATACAGACACAGACTGTCATAAAGGGAAGATGATGTGAAGACATAGAGAAGACACCATTGACAGCTCAAGTAGAGTCCCCAAATGTTTGGGGATCTATTTCATCTAGGTCTCTGGAAGAACCCTTAATGTTGGACTTCTAGTTTCCATGATTGTATGACAATAAAATTTTAGGGGGATTAGTCAGTATGGCACCCTGGTAAGAGTGAGTCTCATCTCCTCTCCACAGAGCAACTAGCAATCACCTATTTTGCAGACACAAACACAGAGGAAAAGAAGGCCCAGAAGTTACAGAGATAGCAACAGCATTTACCACCAGAAAGGGTAGTTGAAAATGCCAGGGTTCAGAGCTATATTGTGGATTCAGGATTCCCAGCCTCAAGGCCATAAAAGGGCTGTAGTTGAGTGGGTGGAAACTTGGGAAGAACTGGACCTACCAGAGAGTCACTCCAATAGCAGAGAGCCCTCCCAGCATGACTGAGACATGCAGCTGGGAGATAGGGTCTTAGTGTAGGGTGGAAGAAGGACCAGCATCCTGGTGGGCTGAACAGGAGACCCTGAAGAGAAATTATACAGGGATGCCACCATAACTGGAAGGCATCTAGGAGAATTACCCATCTTGATCCCTTCCCACTATATTGCTATTGAGCCACAAGATTCACTTACTGGAAATGCCATCCCCAGGCTTAAAGGAAGAAGAGAGTCTCCCAGAAGGAGGAAGTTTCAACAGCTACCCACAGCAGTACTCTGTGGGTGGAGGCAGAACTGAAGCCTGATTTGGAGATTGGGACTTAGGATGTATGTGGACTGTACCTCTGTGGGCCAATGACAGAGAGGTCTTTACCATTCAGACCTGGGATGCTGGGGGAAACCTTGGCATCCCCCACACAAACTCCAACCACTTAGGCTGAACCTTAGGATCCCAAACACAGGGACCACCTAAGAACTTCAACAAATCAACAGTGGAGATGCCACATAGCCACAGAATTCAAACCAAGATCCAGGCTTATATGGGACAAGTCAATACCTTATACAAAACCATCACTGCAGGGAAACATAACTCACAGAATCATAAACAATGCCAAACAGAGTGAAAACATAGTGGCCAAACAGATTAAAAAGCATGACCCAATTTTCTACTGCATTTAGAAAATCCACCTTTCAAAAGATAAACATAGGTTCAAAGTCAATGGTGGAAGACAATCCTACAGTCGTATGGCAACCAAAAAAAAAAAAAAAAAATGCAGCAGCAGCCATACTTATATGGGCTACCACAGACTTCCAACTTAAAAGCGTAACAAAAGACAGAGATGGACATTATATAGACATTATAATCCAGCAATAAAATTTGTTGTTTAAGCCACGCAGTCTGTGGTACTTTGTTAACAGCTGTCCTAGAGTACTATCATAACCTTCATAAGTAGTCTCTTCATTTAATGATTTTTAATTACCCAGTTTGAGTGTGGCATCTGTTTCCTATGGAACTGGGCTGATGTAGATCTATAATCTATGAATTTATCTAGGTTTTGTTTGTGTTATATATACTCTTCTGTTGTAAAACTGAACGCTGTAGATTCATGAAATTCTTTCATGTCAATACATATGTTTGCATAACACCCTGGACATATTTAGAAAATTCTGATCTGGAGAATTCCTCTAACATCAATTTAGGCAATTTCCATAGATATGGAACTAGGACTTCTCCAGAGCTTTCTGTCCTTTTAGGATGCTAGGATTCACTGGTCACTGTGACCAAATTCACCTGTGGAATTGCTCAGTAGAACTGTGCTACTCTCGAGCATATAAATGTTTTAATCACCTCCACAATTAGAACAGGAAACAATTGGTTGTATACTGACAATCAACACATCTGTTTAGTGGAAACCTCTTTTATTGTAAAGAGGTAATATATATATCTTAGCATTTTACCTTAGACCTTTAACTTTTTTATTTTCAAATTGCTGTCTCTATGTTTGTTTCCAATAATTCAGTAAATCAATTTTTCAAAGGACATCACTAAGGAATAGGAAATTTTGGTGGTTCTCATTTTCAAAAAGGGAACAAAAATTAAAAAAGTCTTTCACTGGAAATACCCTATTTAAAAAAAAAACCAACGCAAAACAACCTTAATTTGCCAAATAAAATTTAATCATGTCAAACATAGTAGAATCAAGTTTTATGTTCATCCACCTATCTCACCTGGATAATTAGCAAAGTAGGCCTTTCAAACAGAATTAACAGAAGAAGAAAGAATAATTTAGGAACAAAGAAAGTTAACTTCTTTGGGGAAAATATAACTAGAAATTGAAAATTCAATACATATTACATTTTGAGCTACTGAATGTGATTTGGCTATATGGAAGAATGGCCTGGTAAATCCCTCCAACCACTGTCCATCTTAAGACATGCCACTGAAAGCAAAGCTTGTCACTTAGGTTAGTGTTTCACTGTGACTTTCAAGATAATATGCTGTCCATTTTTTAATAACATTTAACATGTTCATCTCCCTTTGACTGAGCACTTACAGCAAAATTATTAGTGCTTATGGCTTACTGCAGACAGTGTTTACGCTACTTTCCAGAAGCCACTTTTATCTGTTGAAAAAAAAACCCCCACTATAGGATTGCCAACCTTTTAGGCTAACGTCTGACTCTATTAGCTCCTAAAGAGAAGAACCATAAATAATCTTCCCATTTTACATTCTATGCTTTTAGCTAAAGCATTAATCACAGAGGTTTTTTTTTTTTTTTTATCTTTGCCTCATGAGAAAAACCAATCTTATCAGTTTGAAAATTTGGTTTACAAAACATGGTTTGTAGGGTAGTCAGGAGTGGGACTTTGACAGAAAAAAGGGGTCATTGTAGACTCTATGAGTAAAAAACCTGGGAAACAAATGGGCTTATTTCTTTCTAGGGCCATCCATTTAATATCTCAGAGAGCTCTCTAGTAATACATTTGGGGGGAGGGAGCCATATTAACTCTTTCAAGTCATAAGGGTGCCATTTACTCATTATGGTAACAATGCACTTGAGTGATTCTATGACCCTGAGCAGTGATGTGGCTCCCAAAGAATAGAGTGTTTAAATCTACTGTAGGGGGCAACTTCAGATGGTGTTTGAAGGCTTGCCCTGGTGGCTTAGCCACTAAACTGGTTCAGTCCACATTCATCTCAAGGACCTAGGTTCCTGATCTTAGGTGGCAGGGTGGGGGCAAAAACTAAGATGAACAACTAAGTAAAATAAATAAATGTTTCTTCTTCTCTCTTTCTGCCAGCCCGCCTGCTAGACTTCATTCCTACCTGTACCTTTCCATTAAAAAAAAGTGATTGACACTGATTAGCTGTATTTCTTTTTACATGGGCTTTCTCTGAAATTCACATACGTACAATTTATTATTATCATGATGTCCCTTGTCATTGAAGTGATTAGGTATTCTTGGATATATTTAATTCAATAAATAAGCATTTTCTTTTTCACGCAAGATGATCATGGGAGAGCAGTATTTAACACAGTTATAATTTTTTCTTTTTTTCCCCAAAGGCACTATATCATCCTTGGGAGTTAGCATGACAGGGCTTGATGGTGCTCATTCTGGTTCAACCATCAATTCTCTATGTCATTTGCTTCTTGAACTGGGTTTATAATAGGTCAGTAATTTATTTCTGAGCCTTTAAAATTGTTTGATTTTTTTTTTTTTAACCTACTGACAATATTTGCCTTTTAATTTTGTTAATGCTTCCATATTTTTTTTCTTTTACTCCTGACTAGGTCTCGAACTCAGTTCCATAGAATTTACAAGGCCTGTACCTTAGCTGCCTGAGCCATAGGAGTGCACCTTTCTGTGTATATTTCTGGTTTGACTTAGGTCAGCTTAGATTTTTAACGAACAATTTCAACTGATTTGGATTAATAGTGTAGGGGGAAATGTAGGGCCCCAAAGTAGCATTCTCTAGGTTTCCTTATCAGTAAAGATCATGGGGGACTTTGGAATGCCCTGAGTCATACCCAACAGGCCAGCTCCTGAGTACTAGAAGCTAAAGTTCATCTCCTTAACCCTCTGGAAAAATTCATGTAACCCCTTCATCAACCTACTGTTTTCACCAATATCACATGGAGCTGGGACCACCAGAATGCCAGAGGCTACTTCACAGATAAGTAGCACTTCCTGGAAAATCCCCTCACTACTTCTACTTTTAAACTTCCTTGTGACTCCTATTTTCTTGCTAATTAAGACAGTGGAAAAGTGGTCTGTCCAAAAGCTCTCTCCTAAGGGTATACATTTAGCAATCTCAGAGCAATCAGTGTAGCCCTTTCTGCCCAAGGAAACCCTATCTTGTGCTTTTGTTTTCTTTCTCCTCCATTATCTCTAATAAACTTAAAAAACTGTGCTTTAATATTCAAGAATTCTTTCTGAACTGTTCACCATGGAACCCCAGCTGTCCCCCCACCCCCATCAATAGCAATAATTGTTATGGCAGAGCCTCCAGAAGGTGAGAAGACTGACAGCTGGGCATTCAAAGGCAGAGAAAACAGCACTTTATTGCAAGCACTGATGCTGGCTCAGGGGTATTGTTACCCCATACTGAGCAATGGGGAGAGGCGGGTCTAGGGGAGCTCCTTTTATGCTCTGAGGTAATGATTCATCTCCTTGGCTACGTGTGGTTTCTACTGGCAACTATCATCAGTTATATACAGCTGTAGAGTAGGGAGGTGATGCTTGTTTGTCCTTAATCATGATAACAGGATATCACTGCAGTCTCCATAGTGCCATGGAAAATTCCTGGAAGACTAACTTTTGCACTGGGGTCAGGGTAAAGGTCTTTTACCACATAATAATTTACTAAATGGCAGTGTTATTCATGCTTAAATATATATCTGGTCTTGAAATTCTTTAATTTTTGTAATAGCTGTATGGGTCCTGTGGGACTGAAACATGATACCCCAAGTTTTCTTGGAGTTGTTTTCTTGTAAATACCCCACTCTGACATGAAGAACCAAGGACAGCAAAAGGCAGCACCAGAGGTAAAGGAGAAGCTCCTATTCTTCTAACCTTTAGTCCTTCCTTTAAAGAAGACTTCGGCCACTTCCTGGGCCTCCACCCTTCTCTTAATCAAGAAATGGTCTCTTGTCCCTGTTCTCTAGAAGAATGTAGACAAGGTAGCTATTTACTTATACTTTTTGAGTAAGAGTAGGGGTGAGTCATTCCTCCTCTCCATGTGGAGACCACCTCTTCTCTCCCCTGAGATATCCGTGCCTCACTTTAAGATGTAAATGTGTGTGTGCCCTGGCAACCTCAGAATTTACCACCATGTAAATGCTCCGCACATGTATCGTTAAATCTGGGCTTTTTTCTTACTGATTGTGCCTAATATTAATTTGCTCATTAGTGCAGCCTATGAAGAACCTTAGAGAAATGGGGGAACTTTTCCTTTGAGTCCCACAATGTGAATAAAATGACTAAACTAGAGCACACAATTTTTTTCTTATGCTTCTTAAAATTACTTTAAAGAATCAAATAAAACATCAGATTTTCTATTACTTTTCATAAATCTTGAAGCACTTAATCACTGTTTAAACGTGAGTATTTTTCATCTCATTCTATTCACCATTATGCTGCTATTCTCTCAACATTTAAATATTTTTGTCTCCAAGAGACAACTTAATTGATAAATAATGACAGAACATTCTTTCCATTAAGGAATAATGTATTTTTCGTTCTCTGGTAATGTGAATTGTCGACTCCCAGTTTTCTTCCTTTACCTTGGCCACATAAGTGCTTAAAACAAAAGGTTTTTCTCAATTTTTAGAAACATATTTTCTTCTTTCATTTTTCTTGATCCTGATATCTTTATGTTTTAACATTTTTTTATAGATATCTTTGTAACTCAAAATCATTTTAAGAATACAGACAAAAAAACTTTTCTGTAAATAATAGCATTTTCCCTAAATCAGTGGACAACAATATTTATTGGGTAAATGCAATGTGTAAAAACCATTATTAGGTGATCTGTGGAATGGCTCACTTCTCTAATGCTTTGGTGGAAAGTTTCCTGGCATCTTGGCAAAAATAGGAGCGGATGGGAAATCTTGCAGCTCAAGGTTAATGTTGCCTGTCAGGTTAATGGAATGAGAACTCAAAATGAAAATTAACTTCCTTAACCTCAAACAGAAACCAATCAGTTATTCTGACAACAAACAGGGTGCATTCAAAAGCAAAACAGAAGAGAGGGGCAGAGGGGAGAACTTGCATAGCAGACACAGGTATACCTCTCAGAATCTAACGCTAACAACCCTATTAACCTCTGGAGGACCACCCCTCAGTTCTACAGATGGGGAAACCACATTGTTTCTCATGGGAGGTGCAAGGCTTGTTGGGTTCTGTAGCTCGCTGATTTATGCCTGCGTGGGCACTTTCATTCTAGCTTCCTGCTCTCACTTAACTAGGGCTCTAAACATTAATGTTCATAAGTTATAGAAAATAAAGTCATATTTCTTAGTTGCCTGAGACTGTAGATCAAGATTTGTGCCATGTATTTAGAGTTCACTAATGTTAGTGCTAGAAGAGAGGACCACAAATGTCACCCATGTCAGCCTGCTCTGGTGGTCTAGCGGATTAAGTCTGCTGCTTCCTCCAGCTGGTCCAGTCCACATGCATCCCAAGGATCCAGGTTTGCATCTGGGGGCCTGGGGAAGCAACCAGATGAACAACTAAATAAAATAAGTGTTTCTTCCTCCTCTCTGCCTGCCTTCCTTCGTGACTATATCATTCCTTAAAAAAAAAAAAAAAAAAAAATCCTTTCTCCTGATTTCATACTGATGCCTAGTGACTGGGTTCAAGGTAAGTAAGCTACTGCAAAATATTCAATATTGGTGTATTGAATAATTTAAGTTAAAGGAAATGAGAAATAGCAGATACAAGAATTCTCTAAACACCTCTCTTTCTGAAGAAGGTCACAAGACCCTGTGTGAGAGGTACCATCCCTATATAGGAGCATCCTTATCTCTGTCTTTTTTTCATTCCTTTATTTAAAGGGCCTCAGTCAGAGAAGCTATGATGTATACGGAGAACATGTTTTTCACCTTCACTCTTTTCAAACTTTTTTTTGCTTATAATGTTTTTATTCTTTTTCTTTTCTTTTTTTTTTTTTTTTTTAAAGGAGAGCTGCAGGTAGGAATGAAGACCAGTAAGCAGGTAAGCAGGAAGAGAGAGGAAGAAGAAGCACTGTATTTTATTTCCATTTTAGTTGTTCACACTGGTTGTCCCCCCACCCACCCCCACCGCCCCCCAACCCCTCCTTGAACCCGGGGGCGGGGGCAGGGTGGGGGGGGGGGTTATGTGCCTGCATTCTTTGGAGGTGATTGACCTAACCACTGCTCCACCAGGATGGGCCTCTTGAAACATTTTAAACTTGTTTAAATAATTTTACTAAAACCAGTTCTTGGGTTTAAATGATGATTTTTTATCCTATCTGCCGACTTAACTTTGCAGTGTATTATTTCCTGACGTGATTTCTGGTTGTTTTTTTTTTTTTTTTTCACTGTATAGTCATCTTCAGCAAGGTTTTCGTGTGATTTTTTTGTTGTTGTTTTTTCCTATTTCATTTTTTGTATCTAGATTGTCATTAGTTTTACAACGAGGCTCACCTTTTCCTTTGGACCGCCATAGTCTCAGACCAGTTTACATGTGAATTACTTAGCCTGAGGTTCCTGTTTCATGCAAACTGTGTGAATTCCAGCCTGACTTTTGCACCTGGCAAAGGCATAGGTTTCAGATTTCTCTCCAGTGACTGTTTTTCCAATCATGTTAGCAAGTTTCCTTGCTGCTTCCTCAGACTGGTGGCCCAAGTTTCTCTAGGCTCCATTTCACAAAGGCCAGCCCTTTATGAGTCCTCCCTTCCTCACGTAGGTGTTAATGTCACCAACTCCAACCGTTAAGGTCTATATTCAACTCTGACTCCCCTGTAAGCCTTTGACTTCAGCAACCAATTACCACTCTAAATTCAGTTACCGTTCTAGGAGTTTCACTTCTTGAGTTTAAGCTCATCTGTGTTTTAAGATTTTATATATATATACATATATATATAATTATTTTTTAATCCAGAAATCCTATGAGGTTGAAGTGGGAGGATTTCTCAAATCAGCTCAAGTGTGCCAAATCATCTAGGAAAGCAAATTTATTAATGAGGAAAATAAGGCCTAAAAAGAGAGGAATGTCTTGGTGGTGAGGACTGTGTTATGAAGCTATAGTATATGATATCATGCCATGGATTCTCAGATTCCATCTTCTTCCAAAAAACTGGAATATCTAAATTTTTGCCTTGTGTCCTTGGAATGAGTATATTTGTCTGTCTATCTATCTATCTATCCATCTATCTATCATTTATCTTTCTATATATGATACCATGTGAACATGTGGGCATACCTCTGTTTATGCCATTGTTGTAGGAACTTGTGTCTCTGGAAGAAGATTTTTCCAGAGAACAACCAGACGGTACCTAAGAAGGAAGGAGAGTTAAAGCACAGGGGTGAAACAAAAGAGGTTTTATTTAGAAAGAGTTGAAGAGACACTCCCAAAGAGAGAGTGAGTCATCCAGAAGGGAAAGGACCCCAATGAGGCCTGAGATCTCAATTTTAAGCTGCTTGCTTTCTATCCCCAGCCTGTGGTTGAACATTCTGAGTTGGGACAGATTTTCTTACCGGCCCATTAGTGGTCTGTTCTTGAATTGATTGGAGGTTTCATATAGGCTCTGTTATGATTGATTTCCTTTCAGTAGTCCTGCACCTTGGCATGCAGGCTTGGAGTTTGGGCAGTTTACCTGTACTTCAAACTCAATTGTACTGGTTTCCTGGCTTTTGGTCTATTAAGCAGGGTTGGTGCCACTATGACTCTGTGTTGATGGCTGGGTTAAATCTGTTGCATTCATCTATTATTTTCTGGTTCTGGATTTTCCTTTTCCTGCACTCTGCTCATATCTGTCTAACTACCTGACACACACATATGTGTGTGTGTGTGTGTGTGTATGTATGTATATAATTTTGATTTGTTTCACTTTCAAAATGTCATATGCCACTATTTTAATTTAGTATTTTATTTGAGTTGAAACATAGAGGTGGCAGCAATACTAGGATACTGTTTAATTAGGATTCTGGATGAAATGGAGGAAATTTGGAATAGGTGACATGATAAGGAATTTTACTAAAGAATGAATGAAACAATATCAAAATGACTCAGACTTTTGAGAGAAAAGCCTAAAAACTCAGACCAGAGTTTGGTGAGATGATTACAAAACCTGGTAAGTGACAAATGCGCAAGGAAATTTAAATTCTGTTGATAAGGAGAGGTGAAGGTCTGGCTGACTGGTGGAGCAGGAAATCCCCACCATGGCAGGCAAGGGTGAACACATGGCACCTGGCCTGATAAACTTGGCTTAGGTTTACAGGTGACCCTGTTCCACTCCATGAGTAAGTGGAGGAATAATTTGAGAACAAAGTTAGTCCTCTTATAAGAAGAAAACTAAAGAGTGCTCCATATTGATTTTTGAACATATGTTTTAGGAAGAGCAGAGATGAACTGACTCAGAATTGAAAGTGGGGCTTACTTGAAGCAGTGCTTACAATTTTTTTTAGTTGAAGTAAAATTGGATTATAAAATTATATAGGCTTCAGGTGTACAGCATTGTATTTCAACATCTGTGATTACCACCAAAAATCTAGTTTTCATCTACCACCATACAATTGACCCTTTCTGCTCAATTAATCTGCCTTCCAAGTCCCTTTCCCTTTTGAGAACTACCATCTTCCCATAATCTATATGTTTGTTTTGCTTGTTTGTTTTATTTCTTTATGTTCCACATATGAGTGAAATCATAGGCTATTTGTCTTTCTCGGTCTAACTTACTTCACTTAGCATAACACCCTCTAGGTCCATTTATGTTGTCAAACATGGCAAGGTTTCTTTCTTTCTTCCTTCCTTCGTTCCTTTCTTTCTTCTTTTGTTATAGTTGAGTAGTAGTCCATGTTGTAATTTATCATATCTTCTTCATTCAGTTATTTGTTCATGGGCATTTAGGTTTTTTCCAAATCTTAGCTACTGTGAATAATGCTATAATGACTATAGTGGTGCATATATGTAGTTGAATTTGTGTTTTCATATTATTTGAGTAAATCCCAGAAATGGAACTCCTAGGGATCATTATCTTTTTTTTTTTTTTTTTTCCAAACAATTTCCATACTGTTTTCAATAGTGGCTGCACAAATTTACATTCCCACTAAGAGTATAAGGTCCCTTTTTCTCCAGATCTTTGCTGACATTTGTTGTTTCTTGTCTTTTTCATAGTACTGTTCTCACAGGTGAGAGGTGATCTCTTACTGAGGGTTAATTATCAGCTCATGTGCCTATTATGTTGAAGCAACACTTTTCACTGCAATGAGCATATTATTTAGAATTAATCAGAGTTTGGTTCTGACTTCAGGTTTTCTACTTCCAAGTCTGTGTATTCGAGTTAATTGTTTAACCTTCTTGAACCTCAAATATTTCATCTCAGGTGTTTCATCAGTAAAATGGGGATTATGCAGAATTATTTCTGTGAGAATTAAATAGACTCAATAATTGGTACTTGTTTTTATGTAGATAAATAACTTCATGTGAGGTGAATGTCAATATTTAGCATAGTGAAAAATGTTGTGTCCTCAAAGAGATCACTCTTGACTCTCAATCTAAATTAATTTCCTTTTACATTTTCTTATAAAGCTCTGTATTCTACTTTTATAGTATTCACTGCTATTAGTAACAATGCATTTATGATTTCTGTGACTGTTTAACACAGCAGTTGCAAATTTAGTGCTGAGTAAGGGAAATTTCATAAGGACGGGGTAAATCTTGATGTCTCCAACTAGAGTAGTTTCCACTTGAATCTGCCAGTTACTTTTTGAGAGAGTAAGGGGCTTGATGCCACTGGATTTTCCAATTTTTCATGTAACTCAGAACTGACTTATGGGAAAGGTCCTGATTTTAAAATGTAGAAAATAATTCAATTTAAAAAAATCATTGTGTGAGCCAAACAAAATTCACTTGTGGGTCATAATAGATCTGAGCTGCCAGTTCACAGTCTCTGGATTATATCTGTTTTCATGATTAGACTGTGCTGTGTTCACTACTGCTTGTGCTGTGTCTGGGTACAGCAGGGACATATAGTTGATGCAAAATTCTTACAGAAAGAAAGAAAAAGAAGGAAGGGATTGATAAGTGAAGAAAGGGAGGAGGGAAAGGAATAAAAGAATAAAATTAGGTTTCTTTTTTCTCTCCTTAATAATTATTTTGGAAGAATTGCCAGTATTGGAGAATTGCATTTGAGCAGGTTGATAGATTTCATATTTTGGAATCCTAAGGTAGTTAATATAAATCAAGATAGAAAAACCATTCATTGCTTCTCTGGATCATTTTTTAACCAAAAAAAATTAGGATTATGAAATTTTTGAACTTTTATAGCCAGGTATTAATGAAATGAATATGTTTTGACTACCTCAGAAGAAAAATTTGCCTTATGTAAAGTATTGTGTAGAACAGACTCTTGGTTGCATTTTGTCAAATCAATTTTTGTTTGCTGGGAAATAGAATTTAATCTCTGACCTCAAGTTTTATTGTGAAATGAGCTCACCAAATACATTCAACTGCGAATTTCCATGGTAGTATGATTTGTGTACTGACTTGAACTCTGGAAATCATTGCAGCTGTCATTTGGTGAAAAGTAGAGAAAAGGAGGCTTTGGGGAGCTTAGATTTCTAGAGCCAATGGAAGAGAGAAAACCTCAAATGCTAAATTATTTAGAGACTGTCTAAATTGAAGTGGCTATCTTTGACATATTTGTAAATTTAAGGATTCCTAGAGATTTGTCCTTGGGGACACAAACTATGTTCCAGTAACTAGAGTGGTCTGGTGATCAGATTACTGAATTGCAAAATTAAAGATTAGCAAATGTTCGTAATAAACACTTACTATTTCTCTTGCGCTACATTAGATAAGCATTGCAAGTACTAGTTGAGGGGGCCATCTATGTACTCAAGGAGTTTACAGTCTGTTTGGGGAGCCAAGACTGGGGAAGGCTAAAAGACTCTATGATTAAGGGCTAAGCCATATGTTAGATTATAAGTGTGACAGGAAATCAGAGGGTAAAAATCACCGCAGGCTTCATAGATTAGGTAAAACCACAGCTTCAAGAAAGTATTGTGATTTAGAGAAGAAAGAATATACTATTCTTATCCTCTCTGGATCCTCTTTGGAAAGTATGTGAACTCTTGTCGAGCTTTTTTAAAAAAAGAAAAAAGATAAAGAAAGACTGAGGATGTGGAGAGAAGGTAACCCTTATACACTGTTGGTAGAAGTGTAAATTAGTACAATCCATATGTAAAGCAATATGGAGATGCCTTAAAAAAATTAAAAATAGGCTTGCCCTATTTTTGGAGTAGCAATTGGGCACAGTCCATATACATCCTAAGGACCTGGGGCTGTGTCCCAGGGCTGGGGAGAAGATCCAAGATGAACAACTAAATAAATGAAATGCATCTTTCTCCTCTCTCTTTTTACCTGCCTGCCTACTTGCCTTCGCTCCCTCCTGTACCTTTCTTTTAAAGAAGAAATAGAATTTCATATGATCCAGTTATCCTACTTCTAGGTATTTACTCCCAAAGCACAAAAATCCTAATTCTCAGTTTTATACACCTCCATGTTTATTGCAGCATTATTTATAATAACCAAGAGCTGGAAACAACCTAAGTGCCCATAGACAGATGAGTGGATAAAGAGGATATGGACAATGGAATACTATTCAGTTATTAAAAAATATAAAAATATATACAATGACATGGATGAATCTAGAGGAAACTGTGCTTAATTAATTAAGCCAGGAGAAGAGAGACAGACACCATATGATTTCACTAAGATGTATTGTATAGAGAAACCAGGAAAATACAAGTAAACTTTTAGTTTATAGAATTAAATTAGTGGTTACCAGAATGGAAGGGGGAAGGAGGGTGGGCAAACTTGGTAAAAAGGGTCGATCATATGGTAAAGGATAAAATTGGATTGTTAGTGGTGAATTTAATGTAATATGTATGTATGTATGTATCTCTCTCTCTCTCTCTCTCTCTCTCTCTCTCTCTCTCTCTCTCTCTCTCCTCTATTTTATTTTATTTTATTTTATTTTATTTTTTTTTGGAAAGCTGCAGGCAAAATGAGAGAGGAAGAAAAAGCATCTTGATTTTATTTCCATTTAGTTATTTACACAGGTTATTTCCCCCCGGACCTGGGACTTGAACCTAAGGGTACGTGGCTTGCATCCTTCAGAGGTGATTGACTTAACTGCTATTCCACTAGGGTGTGCCTTGAGGTGATGAATGATATAGATGTTGATTTACAATGACAAATCGAATATATAACATTATATATAATGTTATAGTATAATATTATTTCAACAAAATTTATATATTTAAAATATTTTTCTGTAACTCTCTCTCTTTTTTTTTTTTTTTTTTTTTAAAGGAAAGGTGCCGGGTGGAACAGAGGAAGGCGAGCAGAAGAAAGAAGGCAGGAAGAAAAAGGACGAAGAAGCACTTAATTTTTTTTAAGTTGTTCACATTGGTTGTTCCCTCTGGTTCTGGACTTGAGATCTATGTGGATTGCACTAGCCAAAGGTGGCTGACCAAAGAGCTACTCCACAAGGGCATGGATTTTCTGTAACTCTTGTATTTAACCAGTCAACAAGTCTGATAATTTCTTCATTCAAATTGGGTTTCTTACTGATAATGCCCTAGTTGAGGACTTTTAAACTTCTTGTATAGATTTTGATTTGTCTAAATTCACTTGATATGTGGCAAAGTCAAGAAAAGATACAAAATGTTGTGCTTTGTCTCTGACCCCATATGGCATGGCTCACATTCAACAGTCTTAACATTTTCTTTATTGACTGGTTAAATAAACCATACATCCTTATGATGTACTATATAGCCATCATAATTTTTGATTTATGCTTACCTTTATTGTTGTGGAAGATGTCCACAGTGTATTGTTAAGTGAAAAAAGCTATTATTGAATATGGTTCCATCTTTGTAAATACATAAATGCATGTTTGCATGGGAAGATCTGGAAGTTTTATTCTAAAACCTTAAGTATTTATTCTCCGTAATGCAATTTTAGATAATTTAGATTTGTTTCTTTATTATATATGTATGATTTTTCAACTTTGATCACTTATTACTTGTATAATTAATATGTATTATGGTAGCATTTCTTCCACAACAAGAGCTCTTTATTGCTTACGTGAGTAATGAAGGAGATTAAAAGCACTATTTTTTTTTTAAAGGAAAGGTACAGGCAGGAATGAAGGTGAGTAGACAAGCAGGCAGGAAGAGAGAGGAGGAAGAAGGAAGTAGCACTTTGTTTATTTTATTCATTGGTTCATCACTGGCTGTTTCTCAGGGACCTTAGGCTGCACGTGTGCTAGCAAGTGGGCTTTGGGAAAAGTCTATCATCCAGATCCTTGTGTCTGGGATTGTAAGATTATCATGCCAGGCATAGAGTTGAAAGCAAGTGGAGGATTTTTTGCAGTAAGAAAACAATAAAGTACACTTCGCAATGAGAGGAGAAGCAGGGAGTGTTTGAGTGAGTATCGGGCTCTGTCTCAATTAGGATGCACATTTATGGGGTTGGAGGGTCTCTTCTGTAGTTTTTCCCTTTTTCTGTCCAATGGGCATGTTAGGGTGGAGATTTATAGGAAAGTTTGTCTTTTCCAGGAATAGACATTTTCTAAACTGTGCATGCTCACTACCCATAATTCACTCTATTATAATGAACTTAATATATGGGCCCATATGTCATTTTATGTTGTCTGTTATTATGAGGTAGAGGTTATTCTGGGTTGATCAGGCTGGTGCCTGTATAGCCAATCGGTTTGAGTGGACTTGGCTGGGTTGCCTTCTGGACTATTTTTGACCATAAGACACTTGTAGGAATTATGTGCTACTCTCCCACAGTTTTATTTGACCCTTGCAGGGACTTGTCTGCTGAGGCATTTCCCCTTGCTCCATTTTAGCCCCTCCTTAAGGTAACCCACCTAACATGTGGGCTGCACCTGGTTTAAAACTCTAGGCCACCAAGGCACGGCTATAGTATCTTTCTTACTTTTTTTATTATTATTTTTCCCTTTCTTTAACCCTGGGTTTCAAACCTGTGTCCTTGGGTTTTATATGACCTGCACTCTAGCTGCTGAGGCATAGGGGCATGCTTGGTGGCATATTTTAATCACCTGAGTTATTTAAAACACACACCCACACATACTGGTGCTTGCCTTCTATTTTTGGACCAATAAAATTAGAATCTTTAAGGGTTAGGACTCTGGCTCCAGTTATTTACAAAGCTTTTTTAGGTGTTTCTAATGTGCATCTAGGATTACCTGGGAACATACCGAAACTAGAAAAGCGCAGGCCCTGCCTCTCTTCTGAGATGGAAAATCTGGGCTTGCGGTCAAGACTTAGAAATCTTCCACCAAAATTAGAGAACCATAGAGTTTAGGTTCAGCTTGACAATCAGCTTTTTCATCTGCCTCAACTTCCCCAAACTTATCCTACCATTTTTCAACCCTCAACTTGCACTCCAACCAGGCAAGTTTATTATAGGAGTCCTGAGTCTAGATGGACAAGTCCAGTCCCAGGCTCTTGTCTTTTCCTGACATATTTGGTTGCTCTTTCTTTGAGATACACAGATTTTTTTTGAAAACCATTTTTTAAGTGATGGCAAGGATTTTTTTTTTAAAGGAAGGGTGCAGACAGGAAAGTAGACAAGTAGGCAGGAAGACAGGCAAGTAGACAGGTAGGCAGGAAGAGAGAGGAGGAAGAAGCATTGTATTTTACTTCCATTTTAGTTGTTCACACTGGTTGTTTCCCTCCAGGCCTAGGACTTGAACCCAGGGATATGTACCTTGCTCCTCAGGAGGTGATTGACCTAACCGCTCCCCCAGGGTGCTCTGAGCTACTCAGATTTTAACCATCCTCTTATTGAAGCCACTATTTCATTTTTAATTTTTAAGGAAAGGTACAGGCAGGAATGAAGGATGGTAGGCAGGCAGGAAGAGAGACAAAGAAGAAACACTATTTTATTCAGTTGTTCGTCGCTGATTGTTTCCTGGACCCAGATCTTGAACCATGGACCTTGGAATGTATGTGGACTGTGCCTGGTTTAACACGCTAGGCCACCAGGGGATGCCTTAACCATCCTCTTAGACCAGCTTAGTCTCCACCTCCAGGAAGTTTTCTGAACTCCCCTGAGTCCTCCCACTCTTCTCTAACATTTGTTTATTTCTTCATTCAAAAACTATTTCACATTTGTTATTTGTGCAGCATTAGGTGAAATACAAGAGAATTACGTCAACCTTTACCAGGCTTTTGCTTGTTATATAAAGGACTAAAGGAAGAAAATTAAATGTTGAAGGAGATGAGAGCTGATAGGTGAGAAGGGTGGTTAGAAGAACTAGGAGAGTGAGGTTATGAATGATCTCATGTTGTGGATCATTTACTCCAGAAATGACCACAAGGAGAAAGAAAAGAAATATGCTTGCCCTATCTTGGTGCCATATCTTCATATATCAAAAAAAATTGTGAAAATCCAGAAAAATAAAAATTCACTGACATTTCTATTATCTGTATCTAAATGCCATTGTTAGCTCTTTCTTGTAAATTCGTTCAGCCTTAAAAAAAATGACTAAATGTATATAGCCTTAAAATACATTTTACAATACTATCATCATATTAAATACTGTCTTATAAACTGAATTGTTTCTGTTACCTGTATTTTTAAGTAAATGCATTTTCATATATGTTCATGTAATTTTTTTTTTTTAAGGAAAGTTGCAGGCAAGAGTAAAGGAGAGCAGAGGCAGGAAGGAAGAGAAAGGAAGAAGAAGCATTTTATTTATTTTATTTGTTGTTCATCTTGGTTGTTTCCGCTGGTCCTGGGACATGAACGTGGGACCTTGGGATGTATGTGGACTGTGCCCTCCCCTACACAACTAGGGTGCACCAATGTATTAATTTTTGATGGTTATAATGATTGTTTTTTAAAGTAAAGGTGCAGGCAGGAATGAAGGTGAGTAGGCAAGCAGTCAGAAAGAGAGAGGAGGAAGAAGCACTTTGTCTATTTATTTAACTATTCATTTTGGTTGTTACCCTGACCTGGGGATGCAAATCCAGGTCCTTGAGATGTATGTAGACTGTATTTGACCAGAGGTGGAGGACCCAACCACTACTCCACCAAGGGATAACAGTTTTTAATGATCAGAGAGTACCTCATAATTTAACAGTTCTTTTGATTATAGATATTTTCCCTGTTTGTTCATTTTTCTATTTTTGGCTTTCAGTTATTCTCTTAAATACTTTCCTAGAAGATTCTACCCCTAGGGTATATAAGATCCTGCCCAGCCTACCATAGTAGTAGCTTTACTGTCCACAGAGAGACCATATTTCCTCTCTGTGCCTTTCTCTTCAGTAAACTTTTGGTGTGCCAACCACGTGAGCCTCCGCTGAATTCTTTCTCCAATGACACTCAAGAACCTAAGTCTCCTGCAACACTAAGACTAGCTTTGTAGAAGAGAAGAAGCCGCACCCCAGTTTCTAGCCACTGAGGACCAACAGTGGCCACCCAGCCAGCAGGTGCCTGACAGTCTAGACTGGCTGGAAGCTACTGATTAGATAAAAGGGACCCCTTTCTGAGAATGGAACCCTATGTGCATTTTACAATTATGTGTGTTATCCATGTGAGGAATTCACAAATGAATAATTGAATTCCATTTATAATTCCCTTTCTAATTCACACCTTCCCCTCTCTCTCACCAAGAAAAGTATATCCCGAAAGTATTTTGGGGCTCAGATTCTCTATCTTCGCTACTTCTAAAAGAGCACCGTTTGGATTTTGTCGGTTGAGAGACAGCTATTACAGCTTTAGATGTGATCATTTGCTAAAAATATTCTCAGAACTCAGTGAGAGCTGTGGTTTGGGAAGAGGAAGGATGGGAAAGTGTGGGCTGAGGAAATTTGTTATTTCTGGATGATCACAGGGTCACCTATGTTATGGAACTATAATTCTGCAGTTATCAGTTATTGGAGATAAAAGTTAGCAATGGAAATGGTGAAATAAATTCCAAGAAGCTCACTTGCTGGATGCATTAGGAAATGCAAAATACCAGAAACAAATATACAATTCCTTGGTTGCTATTTGTAATAGCTAATATGAAAATAAAGAAGAATGTTGGGGCAGATTTTGATACACCAAGCTTGGATTTTGATGTGTAACTCAAATATGGTTTAGAACTGGGTCAAGCTTGGATTCCGTTATAATCCAAGCTTTTGGGTTCTGAGTTATAGCATAAGTGTCTGGGTCATTATCAAAGGGAAAAGTTTTACTGAAACAATACTATCAAAGGTTAGTCAAACCCCTGTAGCTAAGGCAAGCCCTCTAAAATAGATTTGATTGGAGACCACACCTGGGGTTAAAAAAAAAAAAAAAAGAGTTAGAATGCTTGATAAGAGATTAGGGAAAGAGATAAGGGAGAATTAAGGAACCAGCAGGGTGGAACCCTATAAATGGTAATTAAAGCATGCTCTGGTGGCTCAGTGATTAGATCCAGAGCCTCCATCTGGTGTAATAGTTCAGGAACATCAAGGACACAGGTTTGTAACCTGGGATCAGTAGAGGTGGGGTGGTGGTGGTGATCAACTAAGATGACAACTGAAAAATAAAATAATTGAATGCTTTTCTTCCTGCCTGCCTTTCTACTTACCTTCATTCCTGCCTATACCTTTCCTTAAAAAAAAAAAAAAAAAGGTTATTAAGAAATGAGAGTAATAAAGATATTGATAGAGTGAAAATAGAGGTATTAAGATAGCAATTTTGGAACCTAGGTGGACTTATGAGAGAGCAATTGCTGGTCTCTCAACTCTGAAGGGTCCCAAACAAGTCTGCTTTATTTATCCTATTTTGGAGACATTTTAAAAGCAAGAAGACAAAAATAACAAATGGAAACCTTATTTCCAAACAACCAGGCTGATAATCTTGAAATTTAATCAAAACAAAGATTAAGGAAAGGTCCTGGGTTTCCTTGGCTTGACTCCTGATTAAGGAGTCCCAGGTCACATACATGTGGGTGGGTCATATCCTATGAGTGCCCTGTGCTCCTGAGCTCCATATGTGGAATAGAGAAGAGACTTTTCTGTGTTACCTTGACATGGTAGCTGAATATACTGTGACTCTAAAATGTGCTGGTGAAGTTTAGATTGGGAGGATATGGGAATGCAATGGTTGATATGCCCAGGTGATATGTCTGCAGGGGCTGTGAGAGCATGTTATTTTGACACCTGATAGCCGGTTGCAAGGTTTGGTTGTTTCTGTGCACCCACTGTCATATGGGGGCTGCCCTGGCTTGGGTTCAGAGATTCACTGATGGAGTGGCCCCGGGGCTTGGGCGTTCATTTAAGCATCTCAAATCTTGTGTGACCTGGGCAGTTGACCCCATGGATGAGTGGGTTGCCGTCTTCAGGGCATCTTTCAGTAGGTCATTATTCTATCATTCAGTGGGGCCAGGCCCTGTTGGGTTGTAAGGCAGGTAGAACACCAACTGATGTGACTGTTGTTTGGTATGTCTCATTTTTTGGTGAAGTCACAGGGGTGTACCCTCTGCAGGGTTCTCCTTCAACCATTGGATCAGGGCCAAGGCACCTGCTTCTTCAGTGCTGCGCTGCTGCTCCACTTGGTCACCACCAGTGTTTGTGTCACTGAGCTCCTGGGTTGCACAGTCATGTCTTGAATCCACCCCACAATAAGGCACAGTGTCCTCAATATCATGGCTGTCAGACTTGTTACAGCCTTGTTACAGTAGCCCCCAGGGCTTGGTAGGCCCATTAACTTGTTCAATGAGACTCAGGTCCTATCCACAGTTGAGAACAAAACCCTTGTGCATCCCGGCCATTGCCAGAGCCCTCAGGCTTACCCATCCTGGATCATATGAATGTCTGATTCACAGGGCTGGGCCTAAACCATAATTCTCAGTGCTTGTATAGTACATCTGGTGGCCTTGAAGTTCGTGTTCTATATGCCCTCCCCTCCCCCGCCGGTCCAATTCCAGGTGGCCCTTTATTAGGCTAATTTATACAGTGTCAGGTGTGGAATGAATGTCCTCTAATACTCCAGTAGACCCCTTAATTCCTGCAAACATGCAGGGGCACTAGATAAGAATGAGCTTGCATGTTATTTTCAGCTGTGGCTGGTAACACCCTCATCTCATGGCACTAGATAACCCTCAAAAATATGACAATTCAAGTCCTTGTAGTATTTTTGATCTATGTCCCTTCTTCTTTCTGTGCTGCATAAGGAGGTTGGGGGCGCATTCTTCCAAATCTATGACAGAATCAGAGATTAGGAATGCATAATCTGTATAAGGGGACATTGTAATGAAAGATGGCTTTTTCATTTCTAATTTGATTTTCTTTGCCATCTGCATTTGGTAAAGACCTTTACTCTGCCAGAACTTGAACATCTGCATAACAAATACTAATGTGTGTTTGAGGTAGATAGGGCTACTACCACCTTTTTACATGTATGGAAACTGAGATACAGTACTGTTAAGTAATTTGTTCAAGGTTCCACACCTGGGAAATGGCAAGCCAGTTCCCGACCTGCCCAAACCTTTAAACACCTGGCTGATAGAAAAGCAAATTATTTTTGGAATTCACCAAGCAATAGGTATTTGAAGTAAGAACTTTTTTGATTTAGTGTTTCATAGATAGAATTTATATTGTTTGAAAAGTGAATGCATACCCATTTCCTATGCATATAGTTTCTGGAAATTTCTAGGATAACTGTGTTAAATTCACTCCTAGCAGCTGTGACTTGAATTCTCCCTGGTGGAAAATATGTTCTTTCTCACTCAGGTAGGTTCAGTGACCTGTGTAACCCAATGGGAACTCCTGGGCCAAAGGGAGAGGTTGACTGAAACTGGAGCATTTGACCCTAGCTGGAGCAGATATGAACAACAGCATAAAATAGATAAACTGCCTCTTTTCTCTCTTCCTGCCTGCCTACCTCTGCTCATCTTCATTCCTATCTGCACCTTTCCTTTAAAATGAAAAAAAAAAGTTTCCTCTTTATCCTTAAGTTTTCTGTCCAATGAACTTGTGTGGGTTCATAGTTAAGAAAGCTTTTCTCACTTCAAAAAGCAGCAAATGCTTTTTTTGGGAAAAAAATAGAAATATTATTGTTTTTCAGAAATACCTCATCATACCTTTGTGGTGCAGCAGCTAAGGTACAGGCCATGTAAAGTCCAAGGACCCAGGTTTGAGATCTGGTGCTGGGAGAAGAAAACAAAATAAAACAACAAAATAATAAATAAAAAGTGGTGAATACTCAGTGTAGACGATGACTTACAAATGACCCAGGTATGCATTCCATGCCTGTGTTTTCCATTCTGTGACTTTTGCATGAGAAGGCCAAGGAAGAACCAATTTTGTTGCTGTAATATAGGAAATATCCTCACACGTGGTTAATATCATAGGCTTCAGTAACTAGCATTTGAATTGTGAATATTGCAATTGTTGAAAGAGAAGAGTGAAAATAAAAACAAAGAATGAAGAAGATGGAGGAAGATTATAGGTTATGCCTGCACAGTTTATGGCAAAGGAAAGCACTGGAGTCTAGCTCAGGACAGGGGTCTGTGTTGGGTCTAGCTGCAGGTAGTAATTGAAATTTATATAGACTTTGGCTAAACTGTGACCACCACCCACATTATCCCCATAATCTCCAGAGCCAGACATGCCATTAAGTGTGATATGATCACTCTCACAACAGGAGCTACTAGTTAAAGAGAGCACCAAGATGGTTACTGAAGTGCCCAATAAAACAAAGGACAAAAGAACACCTTGATACACAGAAAGAAAAATTAGAATTGGTTTGCTGCAGGACCTCTGGCCAAGGTAAAGGGATATTTCCCTTCACAAGCCTTCAGATTAGGATCTACCTGATGTGAAGAGAAACAGCAATTTATGAGACTGTGTCAATGACTATACTTACTATGATACTGTAGATTTCTTTCTTTTGCAAAGACATAGGTATGTCCTGTATAGCTACTCATGCAATAAAAATCAATAAAAATGACCATTTACTGAATGATTACTGTGAACTGGCGCATGATTCGGGGGAGCTGTGAATCCCCATGTTGGATGTTGCTCAGATCAAAGTGACAGATATCCTCTAGGGTATTACCATTCCTATTCAATAGGAGAAAGAATCTGAGGCTCAGAGGGGTTAAGTAACTCACTCAAGGTCACACATCTGGTAAGTGAAGAAGCCCTGATCTGTCTGACTGGGAAGCTCAGGCTCTCGACACCTCATTCGTTGTGAATGAAAAGCAGATATAGCCAGGAGCCACATTTCTGGGAAATAAGTGCTTTGAACACATTTGTGCAAGGTATTATAATTTTTAGCATATTTAAATATAAACAAAAAAAGGCACTCTGAACTTCTCCTCTCATTGCTTCTATCAGGGTGTTCTGGCTCCAAATTCTTCCTCTTCAACAAGTGAAGCAAATGATCCCTCTCCCCACCTTCAAATGAAAGAACACTTAAATCCTGGTCTTAACCAGTGAACTTAAGGAACTTAAGGCCCAACAAACTGGGAATTAAGTCCTAATCACACTCAGCCCTTATGCCTCTGTTGTTTGTTTTTGTGACCTTCTCATCTATTCCTGGTATTTGAGTTCTTTTTTCATCTTATGCCCAACCTCCTGCCTCTTTCACTTTCTTAGATCCTAGGCCTTTAGCGACTAGGGCATTTTTGCTCTTACCATTTCCTTGAACTTACAACCTGACACTGAGTCCCTAAATTCAGTCAGTCCTGGCATTACTGCTGCCTAATTTATGCCCTCTGTCTTCCAGGGCCTCTGATGCTATCTGGTCCCAGATTCCTTCTCCAATCTATGTGTCTCCCCATTATCCCATGCTAGACTTTTCTAATGAAAGCTACTTGCCTGGACATTTTCTCTATGACATGTGCTTGGGCTATCAAGTTCTGCCTTCTGGGGTGACTTCCGTTAGGTACCAGAAGCTTTTTTGTCCTTCAAATGTGATCCTATCTAACTGGGAAAATCTAATTTTGAGTCCCATGGCACAGTTCTTTTCCTCACAGCAGTTGACCAGGATTCTCATAGCTGGGCCCCCAAATTATGAAGTTTTCTCTACCTAGAATGTTCTTTCTCTATCTCTTTCACATCTGCATATGCAAGTCTGATCCCTTAAGGTCCAATTTAAAGCTCACATCTCAATGTCTTAACTAATTGCACAGCTGGCAAAAATATTTTTGCCATCTCATAACATTTTGTCTTTTATTTCTTTAATGGCACCAATTACAAGCTCATATGTGTTTATTTGGATGTAATTTAACTGCAAGCTTCTGGGTTTTTGTTGTTTTTTAAAGGAAAGATACAGGCAGGAATGAAGGCAAGTAGGTAGGCAGGCAGGAGGAGAAAACATCTTTATCTTTATTTAGCTGTTCACACTGGCTGCTTCCTCCTGGGGAAAGGGGACTCAAATCCAGGGGTATGTGGCTTCCTTCTTTGGAGGCAATTGACGTAACCGTGCTCCACCAGGGCATGCCAACTATAAGCTTCTTGAGGTCAGGTAGCACTTTGTAAACATCTGGAAATGATCTGATGCTGGACTAGCTATAGAAGTAGTAGCTAGTTACTATTAGAAAAGCAGCTTCTTTTCTTTAGTTTAAAGCAGTGGAACACAAGTAATGAGAACACAAGAAACACAAGTAATGAAGTTCAGACTCTAATCTTAGTTTGGCTACCTATTTGGTTCATCCACTTGAACAAACAATTGTAAGTGATCTGTATCTGTTTGTCCGTTTGAACAGTCATTAAAAAATGCTTCTAATGGATGGTGGGTATTTGTATAGAGGAATATGGATGTCCTAGCTCGGGCTTTGTAACAGAATAAAGTTTCTAACAAATTGACCTTATAGAGATTGGAAGTAAAATGAGGTCCAGAATATGAGTGGGATGAAGTTGAATACCCAGAAGGGTAAGGGACTGAATTCTAACTTGCAGTTTATGGTGTAAAATTTGAGTTGGGCTGGGGTTGCCCAGGGACTCAGGGCTGGGGTTGCCTTCTGTGTAGGCAAAGGGCTATAATCAAATTCCTTGAATTAATCAAATAAAAAATCATATATGTAGAAAGGCAGAAAGGGTGGGGCACTGTGGATCTCCATCAAATCATGTGGATAGGGTCCTTTTGCAGAGGGAGCCTCTTTTGAAGACTCCCAACCTGCCTGTTGGGCTCTCCTTAACTGGTCTTTGGTGAGGTCCTCTCAACATGCCCCCACGTTTGATAGGGCAAATAACTAGAGTCAACATATCTGAATTCTAAGCAGCTATATGTGCATGGCTTAGTTTGCTTTTCTTGAATAGTTCTAGTCTCATTTTTAAATGGGAAATAAACAGGATATAAATATAACATTAAGACTGTTACCTTGATCAAACAGGAAAACATTTGCAAGCAAAAGTATTTTGCAGAAATGTATGGTACAATTGGAAAAAAAAAGCAGGTTTCAGTTCTTTTGAATTAAGTCCCAATTTGGCAGCAAATAGCAAAGTAACACTTCATGTGTTTGGCATTATCAGGGAATTCATAAATGTGAATTTCCTGGGTTGACTAATTTCTTTAAATGTCAATTTAAGAAAATTATACTATGCACCACTGACCATATACTAAGTAATAATGTCTCGTATGATCATGAGGTCATCCCTTTGTCCCCCTCCTTCCACACCTTGGAGTCAATTGCCAATTAAGCTATATTCAAATATGCAATTTGGCATTATTGTGAGGCTTTATTATATGTGGTCTTCTATGTTCTTCACTTGAATATGATGAAAATAATTTAAAATTTCTGGGGTCTTGGTTATCATTGTAAATGCAGTTGGGATATGATATAAGATGTTCTGTTTCTACAGTATATGACCCTAGACTGTTAAGCTTTGTTGAATTATTTAAATTTTTTTTAGAGCACATCTGATTTTTTCTTTCTGTCAGGCTTTCAGTGGTCATTTTTGCTTTTGTTAGACTTTTGAGAACCAGTAGTTCTTTTGCTTCCCTTCCCTTCACTCCTTTTAATCTGCTGTGGGTTAGAAAACCAATAAATCAAGACTGTTAGAATTATGTGTGCTTCCCAGACCAGGAGCCAAAGGGAAAAGAAGTTTATCAAGCAAATAAGAAACAATAAAAAATAAAACCTAATAGCAAGATCCTATTTTAACACCTCAGTTTTTATCTGTTTAATGTGGGAATCACAATCTCATTCAAATCCCTTCCTTTGAGTATAAAAAAGCAGAGATTTTTTTAATTACCACCAAAACCTCCTTCTTCTTTCACCAGACCATGGACTCTAGATTTATATGTGATTGATGTGGTGTCCCACCTATTTGGAAGGTTCTGGGGTTCTTGGTGCATGGCTGTGGCTGCTTTAAGAATTTACATCTCCTTGTACCTGTTAGACTGACCCCCAACCCCAGAAGGGGACTCCAAGGAAGTGTGATAGATTATTACAATCATGACCTCAATGAATCATGTCTCTTGGGTCCACGCTCTTCAAAAAAAAATTTTTTTTTTTGAAGGAAACACAGGTAGGAATAAGGCAAGCAGGCAGGCACATAGGAAGAGTCATTTATTTAATTTAGTTTTCGTTTTGATTATTCCTTCTGGTCCCAGGTCTCTAACCTGGATCTTTGGGATGGGTGGACTACGTCTGGTGGCCTTATCCTCTAGACCCCCTGGACATGTCATGTCCACACTCTCTTACAATGTAATTTTCTACTCTTTTCAGCAAGAATAGCATCTGCAGTTCCATCCCTGGTATTCAGGCTGATTCATGATTTACTTTGACTAGCAGCATGTAGTAGAGGTGGCATTGTGTGACTTTGAGGCTGGGACAGATGGAGTCTTGCTGCTTTGCTTTGCTTTGCTCTTTTGAAAACTTGTTACCTTGTGAACAAGCCTGCTGGCCTCTTTGAGGATGAGAGACTCTTCAGAGAGAGGGGTGTAGCTGTTCTAATAGTTCCCACTACCCTAGAGGAAGCTCCAGACCAGTGAGTGAGAACATCCAAGATGAGCCAGTTCCAGGTAAACTATCACCTGTAGTTGCCTAGGTCACCCTGTGGAGACCAGAAGAAAAACTACCCAGCTGATCCCAGCCCAAGATGCAGAATTGTGAACAAATAAGTGATGTGTCATTTGCAATCATTAGGTTTGGGAATGATTTGCTGTGGAACAAGTGGTAATTGAAGAAGGAAGGCAGGGAATTGCTTCTTTGCTGCCACCCTCCATAGTATTTGTGTTACATCCCCAAATGCTGCCTGGAATTACCTTCATTTCACAGAGAGGTGACAGAAATTTTGTTGTACCTGTTCCTCCATTACACACTATTGTCCCCATGATGCTGGTTTTTCATATGAGGGCTGCCGACCCTTCTGCCAGTCCTCCCCCACCTGAACAGCACCTGAGTGTTAAATGTGGCCCCTGACCTGGTGTAGTTGAGGAGTCTGACTCTGATGGCCGCTCATGGATCTCAAGTGGCTCCAAGGAACGTGGTGGGGTCCAGTATAGTTACCCCCAAAACAACATAGACACTGGTGAGCTTGTCCAATAAACCTAGCTTCTCTCTGCATGTGAGATCCTATTCCATCTACTGGAAGCAAGAGTCTTGGGTGGTGTGGTCTTCAGTGCAGAGATGGTCAAGAACCACAGCACGCATCACCAGTTTTCAAAATGGCACATAAATGGCATCAAAAAAATCCTGACCTCAATGGTCGAATCCCTTTACGGGGTGGGTCCGAGTTCCTGAGGAACATGTGCTTTGCCAAGAAGCACAATAAGAAGGACCTGGAAATGATGCAGGCCCGAAATGTTAGGCTCTGCATGTGCATCCTGAGGCCATCCAGGCCTTTGGAAAGCCCAGGAAGGTCAAGTCCAAGACTCCAGAACGTGGCAGTGTGAACTCAGTCGACTGGTCTATGCCGCTTACCCCAGGCTCAGGAAAGGGGCTCAGCTCCTGCCCACATAGCCAAGTGTGTCAGGTTCTCTCCACCTAAGGCCAAGATCCAGGCTCAAACAAGGTCCAGGCTGCTGCTGCTGCTGCAGCTTCAGCACCTACTCAGGCTACCAAAGGTGCCCAGGTCCCCACAAAGGCTCCAGAATACAGCCCCTGTGTGCTAAGGTGAGGACAGAAGGATTGGTGTGACCAGGGGCTATTTGCATGAGGATGGTGTCCTATTGTATTATTTGTACAAATAAACCTGAAGCAGCATCTGTCAAAAGAAATAAAGCAAAAAAAATGGAATGAGAGTAAGGCCTGAGCAATTGTTTGCTGTTTTTTTTTTTTTTTTTTTAAAGGAAAGGTGCAGGCAGGAATGAAGATTAGTAAACAAGCAGGCAGAAAGAGAGAAGGAAAAAGCGTTTATTTTATTTTTATTTAGCTGTTAATCTTGGTTATTTATTCTGGATCTAGGACATCAACTCAGGTTCTTGGGATGTATGTGGACTGCGACTGGGTGGAGACAGCTGACTCAACTTCCATTCCTCCAGGAAATGCCAGAGTGGTTCTCTTTTGAATGAAGTATTTCATGTCTATTTTCTGATTGTTCAGAGTCCTTTTGCTTTCTTAGGATACTTGGCTATATTTTGATTAGCTAAGTTTGTTTGATAAGTGATGACTTCCAGACAAATTGTTTTCTATAGAAAAAAGGCTTCTTTTAAAACTAGCTTTTCTTGTATTCATGCCCCTCCACAATGGAGAGTTTAGTTAAACGAGATTTCATCACTAGTATAATGCCCTTGTTTCAGTGTGGGGATAAAGTTATAAACCTTCAGATAAAAATGATATGAATTTTAATCTCTTATACTGTCCTAACTATAAATTTGCCACCAAAATATTAGGCAGGAAATGACATAATTGCAGCTAGCAATTAAGAAAAATTTTTTTGTTTTTTTTAAATGGGCGGGTAATGGAAGATTATGAAGAACATTTTGAATACAAGCAAAAGGAAAAGGAAATTAAAATTACTAATCCAATTTCCATAGATAACAATCTTTATTTTCCTTATAAATGTCCTAGACTTTTTGAGTGCCCGCATTCACTTGTGAGAAGTGCCCTAAAAGATGGATGCAGGTGTCCCCACCAACCCTTTCTAATTTGCATTTTGTTCCAATTATTAGGTTAAAAGTTCCCCAAGGCAGGAACTATGTCTATTTCATTTTAGACAATTAGGTAATTTTTATGGTAGTTGACTTGTCATGCTTTGGGAATAAGGGTAAAATATGATCCGTAATACCCGCAAATTTAGCTGTCTGGGCTCCTTCATTCTGTGAAGCTTGTACACCAAGAAAACACTTGTCAATTCATTTAAGCCAGAGGGACATAAAAAGACCTGTTGGTAGCCATCAAGTCAAAAAAACAGCCTGTCAGTTGACTATGCTTTCCCTCCTCCCACTCTAGCCCATGTGGATATTGGTTAGCGCTCTCCGAAAGGTGAATATTACTCCAAAGAATTATGTTCACTCAGCCAGGCTCAAGTATGTTTCAAGGCATTCACAATTTATTGGAATCTGAAATGAAATGAAGCAAGCAAGCAAGCTGGTTTAACAAACAGATGGTTTTCATTAAGTGTAACCATTAATCTTGTCCTGATTATTTACTGGAATGTGTTAGATTGCAGTGTTTCCTTAATCTACTGATGAACTATCACCACAAAATATGTCACGGAAATAAAATAATTGTTGATGTGCTAATGAGAACCCTCAGATAGACCCGAAGCCTCCTCACCACAGAATTAGGCTAATGAAGAATTTATTCGAGAAGAAAGGAGGGGGATGTTGTAATATCAGATTGAACTACTTCTTTGGAGCAGTTTTTATGATTGTGGAACAAAAGCACAAATCTGTATAAAATGACCTATTGAAATATAGGAGCTACTTCATAAAAAAACCCTGAATTTTACAAAAGCAGATTGAGAGGGATAATTCTTTCTTTTACATAGTGAATTCACAATAGTGAATCATATAGTTAATTAGTTACAGTAATACTGTATTCTATACTTAAAACTTTTCTAGGAGCAGATCTTATGTTAAGTATTCTTATCACAAATAATAGTAATAACACATAAAGAGGCAGGTAGAAAATTCTGTAGTTTCTGATATAGATTCTGATGATTAGTTCAGGGTTTATACTTACCTCAATCTCATTAAATTGTGCACATTAAATCTGTACAGTTTTTTGTATATCAAGCATACCTCTATAAAATAGTTTGCAAATAATGAAACAGTATTTAAGAACATTACACACAAAAAGATTCACAACAGAATTTTTTAAAGGGTAAGTCACCCAGTAAATTTAACACAGTATTTTGATTTTTAAGTTCTGTCTATAATTTTCTAGGGACATGTCTAAATAGTAAATTTATATGAAACACAAAGTTTAAAATAGAGGAAACAGGTGGGTTTATGAAAGTCCTCAGTTTCATCTGTTGGGTGTACAGCATTGTTTATATATTGATTAATAATGGGCACTAGCTGGCGCATCCTGTGGCTCAGGTGGCTGAGATGGCTGAGATACAGACCATGTAAAGCCCAGGGACTCAGGTTTGTGGGTTGGGAAACAAAATAAACAAGTAAATAAAAATACTTCTTTCTCCTCTCCCTTCCTTCTTTCCTGCCTGCCTCCCTTTCTGCTTCTCTCCCTCCTTCCTTTTTTCCTATCTTTAAAAAAATAAACTAAAGGAATACAGGCACTCCCTAGTGGAGTAGAGGTGGAGTCATCTGCCTCTGGCCAAGTGCAGCCCACATACATCCCAAGGACCTGGCTCATATCCTGTGGCCAGGGGAGAACAACCAAGATGAACAACTAAATAAAAAATGCTTCTTTCTCCAAAAATAAAAAATAAAGGGCTCCAGCTGTATCTCTTCTCTAATTCATACACACACACACACACACACACACACACACACACACACACACACACATATTTATTCCTCTTCTTAGGCTTAGTAACGCGCTCTTTACTAAATAATCAAGGAAATTGAACCTAGACAAACTAAGAGATTGTCTAAATCAGTCAACCCAGGTTATCACAAGTCAGAAGTACTTATTCTAGTGTTTGACTGCTAAGTTCAAGTCCTACCTTCTCATCCTATTAGTTACATATGCTTGGGCAACTTATTTAATTCTTTCTGGGCTTGGATTTTCTTACCAGTCAAGTAGAAGCTAAGATTATCTACTGCCTAGGGTTGGCTATGAGGATTAAAATAGATTCTTCACGTGGCACACTAAGCAAGACACCTTATTCACAGTAAACACTCGTGTCAGTGATGATGGCTCTATTCTTCATCAAAAAAACAAGGACTAGATTTCCACTTTTTTGACCTCCATTCAGGCCCTTTCCCTCTACAATGTAATCACCAATGATATTCAAATATTTATCATGACCCAGACATTACCGGTCAGAATGAGTCCACAGAGCCACGACACTGACACTGATGGTCTCTCCTCAGCAGGTGCATGAAATTTCACTTTAACATAGCACGATAGATGCTTCTGTCGAAGTGCTGATACCTTTTGTATTATTTTAAGGAGGCATTAATGACTGGTAGAAAAAGAATAGTTTGGGACTGTCACTGTCACCTCCAATAACCCATACTACCTCTTAGTAGCTTACTTTTCTCACATTTAATACTTAATCACCTGGCAAAGTTTTAATGAGGATTAACAAGGGTCAGAAATAGAAAAGCCCTTTGAAAAAGGATAAACCATTGCACAAAGGCAGATTTGCATAATACCGAAACCTTAAAGAAAACAGGTTCCAGGAGGAAATCAGCTAATATCTATATATCTCTTCTACTTTACTGTAACATTTTATACTAAATCCATCCCTGGAGTTTAAAATGCATTTCTTCATTTTTACATTGGCAAAGTAGTCAATCAAAGTGAATGGTTTTCTGTACTTCTCTTCAGGAAGGAGAATTAGTTTCTCCCTACTCACAAGAAATGATAAATTTGTCATCTTTTTTCTTAAGATCCTGCTTCTATGTATAATGTGATACCCTACTTTATAATAGTTTAGGTTAATGAAAATATCACAGATTATGTCTATAAACTAGAAATCCTTTATGTTCTTCAATAAGTTTTTTCTTAAGTTGAACCAAAACTTCTTTCACATGTCAACGATGGACGTCTAAACCCATTCAAGGCTGGTAAACCGTGTTTTAAATTATGTCACACACTTGGTGATTTTTAAATGTCACAGAAACATGGCAAACAGTTATAACTGGTGGCAAACAGCTATTTTCAATTTATGACATTTGTGTCTCTTCAATAACGTGCTGGCCTTTTTCCTTTTCTGACTCAATTTCCTTTCTGTTTCTTATTCCTTCTATAGATTGTTTCAATCTGTCTTATTTTCGAGCCAACATTTTTGAGATTGGGATACCACTCGAAATTCTTTACTTACCCACGTCTTGTGTACACATGCTCTACAAACGTTTACACGAATACACGTGCACACAGAGCTAATTACACAGTCTCCGCTTCAGCCTTTAATCATACATGTTCTCACAAATACCCTGAGCGCTGCTAGGACATGAGTTTGCGTTCATGAGCTGCTCACAACAGCCCATTTCTTTACAGCGGCATCTGCACATGCGTTCATTTAGATCTCTAGGGGTGCAGAAAGGGTGACTTTGAATGTGTATTATTGTAGAGTGCATTAAGACCTCTGGAGACCCTGGCACCGCTGTGATGATGGTGTCTCACAGATAAACAACACAATGTAAGACAATAAAATAAGCATAATTTAATTTTCACAACACCCTGGTTTTGAGATTTTCTTTAGTGCCCAAAAGTGGCTGGTGTCCAAAAGTCCTCTGGTGGAGACCTCCTGTTACGAGTGGGACTCGGGTTCTTGAGCGCAGTCTGAGAAAGAATTCACTGGAATCATTGTTGGCATGGTAAAGTTTATTAAAGGGAAAGGCACAGAGAGCCAAGAGGGAGGTTTCTCTGTGGCCAATAAAGCTGCTACCCTGATAGGCTGGGTGTGGGGTCTTATATATTTTAGGGGGTGAAATCTTCCAGGCATGTATCCCATAATAGTTGTTTTTCTTCTCTCCTCTGCTTAGTTGCTACAATTTTCTTTACCTTCATATGATTAAGGATTGATTAGCATGTTCTGTCTTCCCACCTTCCCTCCTGTGCCTGTCTTTCCTTTAATTTGTTTCTTTACTCCAGTTAGCTGTCCCTCATCAGTCAAATCCCACTTGCTCTTCCTTAACCACACAGGTGCAGTGGCTCATTCAACCCTCTCCCAGGAGCCAGGCCTCAGTCCTTCCTAGTGGTCTTTAAGTCTCTGGGAGATATCTACTCTGGGCACTTCCTCCCTTTCCCCTTTTTTCTTCTCTGTACCACTCAAGGCTTTTAGCTCAGACACTTTCTTCATACCATAGTTCCTATCTCTTAGCTATTGGGGGTTAAGGATGATGGGCTAATGGCAAACTATTCCCAAATAAAGCATCTTGGCATATTGAATATTTTGGGTTGAAGGAATCTGGGAGATGACAGGCGCAGTAAGGACTCTCTGATTTTCCCCATGACATGAAGAAATAATAAAATCCTCATGTGTGAAGCGTCCTCCCTGTGCCAGAGGAAAAGAGCATCCTTAGTGCTGAAGACAGAGTGGTGCTGAGAGGAATCCGCAAGAACAGGCCTTGCTAAACTTCCCCAGCTCGTACCTTTAGTTTATACCCTTTTGTCTAGTCATGTTTCCATAACTTTCTACTCTTCATCAAAGCTAATTTAGAAATGCCCTGGTTTGACTTCCATTTCATCATCCCTTATGAAGCCTCTTGTGTTACCTGGAACTCACATTGAATATATTTGTATATTTTTCTCTTGTTAGTCTGTCTTTGGTGAGTCTAACTTAGAGGACCTAAGCCAGAGAACCTAAAATGAGCAGAGGAAAAGATATTTTTCCTTCTACAAGGCTGTCGGGATGACCACTGAGCACTTGTGCACAGCAAGGAGAGAGTCCCAGGACTGTCATCCCTCTGGACCACTGTCCCTGCCCTTGGGTTGAGGAGAGGGTTGAAAGTCTTACTCATACTTTTGTTTGATAGCTCATTCAAACACTTATTTGCCTAATCAAGGAGTCAACTAAAGTAAGGCAATTTTTGAGTGAAGAGTATATAGGCATACCTTAGAGATATTGCGGTTCAGGTTGTAGACCATTGCAATTAAGTGAATATTACAATAAATTGAATATCTCTATAAAGCAATTCATGTGACTTTTTGTTTGCCGATCTATATAAAAGTTATGTTTATGCACACCCTGATGACCTAATGGATAAGGCCACTGGACATAGTCCACATACATACCAAGGACCCAAGTTTGACACCTGGGCCTGGGGGAACAACCAAGTTGAACAACTAAATAAAATAAATAAATGTTAAAAAATGTTTTTTTTTTGTTTATTTTGTTTATTTGTTTTTTTTTTGTTTATTTTTAAAAATTATTATATTTTAGTCTATTAAGTGTCAATAGCATTAGGTCTAAAAGCAATGGGCATACCTTAATTAAACATAACAAAGTGCACCCTTGTGGCTCAGGCAGGTAAGATATTGGTGGGTGACCTAGGTTTGAGACGTAGAGCCAGGGTGAAAAATAAAAAATAAATAATGTAAAATAAAGATTTTTCTTCCTCCTCTTCCTGCTTCCCTTAAAAGTTTCTTCTTTCCTCTCAAAAAAAAAAAACAAAAAAAAAAAACAACCCAAAAACCAAAGATGCAGAGACACAAAGTGAGAACATGCTGTTAGAAAAGTAGGGACAATAGACTTGCTCATGGAGGATTGCCACAAACTTCAATTTGTAAAAAATGCAGTATCTATGATGCGAAATAAAAGGAGGCTCAGTACAACGAGGTATGCCTGTATTCTGTGTACTCTGTTGTTATCAGAGGAAAGCAGGACTGGACTCTCACCAAAGCTGTAAAAGCAGATTTTATTCATGAACTATGGCAAAAGGGAAAAAGATAACTTGGCATGGAATTGGTTTCAATTCTGAATACAAAGAGGGGGCGTGGGGATTTATAACCCAGGAGCAAGATAAGGGTCAGTGGATGGAAAATTTCTAGGAGGAAACATTGTATAAGAGGTTTAGGGGTCCTGGTTAAGCAAACTGAGCAGGATTCTTGCTGAAGGCAGGCCCGGGTGACAGGACATCACCTGAGGGTTGGGGTCAGGAGTGGGGAATCTAACAAGATACTGAGGTTGGGGTATTCTCTCTGACTTAGGAAAACTCTTACTAATGCCAAGCCCTGGTGGCTCAGGTGTTAAGTGCATGCCTGTGGTATAGTCTACATACAGCCCAAGGACCCAGGTCCAATGGAAAGAACTAAAATACTAAAGTGCATCTTCCTCTTCTGTATTCTTTTCTGCTTACTGCCTGCCTTCATTAATTAAGAAAAAAAAAGAAAGAAATCTTGCTAAAACTGGGTGATACAGACCCAATAAGGATGGACCATGAAGCCCAAGGTTGAGTCCTAGTTGAGTAGGGCTCAGAGGACACTGTCTAGAGTTTGGTCAAGGAGAGAGTTTGTTCCAAGGCTCTGGGAAGGAGTTAGGCAAAAGGAGTCCAGAATAGTCCTTCTCTCAAGGAGCAAATAGATATAAACAAATAATCACACCCTGGCGCACTCTTGTGGCTCAGGCGACTAAGGTGTAGACCATGTAAAGCCCAAGACCCAGGTTGGTGATTGGGGGCGGGGGTAGTAGTAGAAGGGGATACAGAAATAAACAAAAAATAAAAATGTTTCTTCTCCCTCTCCCTCCCTCTCTTCATCTTTCCCTCCCTCCCTTCCTCACTACCTTCTTCTCTTGAAAAAATAGAAAAAAACAAAGAAACAACAAAACCATACCCTAAGGTGTGATTGATGCGAGTGAGGGGTGTGCAGCAGACAAATAACGTTTCTTGGAAGAATGAGCATCATTTCTTGCTTCATTTAACAAGAACAGTTTGCAAACCTGGCCCCAGGAACCCTGAGAAGTTTTTATTCCAACTGAGGAACTGCAGAAGGAGCATGAAGGGGGACAGGGGGGTGGGGGGGCGGTGAGGGGGGATGGGGTGGGGGGTAGCTTTGAAGTGAGTATAAATTCAGATCTTTCCAACCAGTTGAATTTCTGACTGTTTCAAGTTTTTAAACAGAAAGATTTTCAGATGTGAAAAATAATTTGCTCATTCTTCCTTTTTCTTTTTTAATCGGCATTTTTTTTCCTTTGAATTTTATACAGATGACTGAAGCGTTCCCACTGTGAGAGTCATTTGGAATGTGCAGGTTGAAGTTCTAGATGCGTTTGATGTTGAGTCTTTCTTTGGGGTACTTGGCCTCATGAGCTTATGTATGTAGGATCTTCTAAATCAGAAACTGATGGTTGATGTGGAAAAGGCATAAGGCCCCAGGTCAAGAGGAAAAAGGACAGGAATTCCACTTGGCTTCCTTCATTCAATGGGTGGCATGAAAAGATTTTCTATAAAAAAGAGATCATAACTAGAAACCTTGTTTCTGCTATCTCTGGTTAGGACACTAGCTTTTGTTTCCTCTCCTCCCTTTTCCACCTCTTCTGAGTCTTTTTCAGATTAGAATTGCTTTGCTTATTTTGGGATATCTTATGAGGACCCTGTAAATGGCTTCAGAAGAACTAGTTGGAGATAGTCTCCAGTGCCACTTGGTTGCTTGTACCTCTGGGGTGGAGGCTTGGAAAATTGAAGCTAGATAAAAATATTAATTAACTTTAGGATTTGTAGATGTTTACTTGGGTATTGGTTTGATATGTACAGATGCCTCAGATGGAGGCCAGGTACTCTATTCTGCCAAGTAGTGAAGAACATTTCTTTCTAATTATAACTGGCAGAGTTGCTAAAGGCCTTTATTCCATCAAGTCGCATCCTTTTGTGTAGCTGAAATGATCCCTTTCCCACTATTGCCAGGGAGGTGGACCTGCTATGCAATCTGGAGATCCTTATTGGGAGAGACCTCTCCTCTCCTCTCCTCTCCTCCCCTCCCCTCCCC